>CAUYON010027150.1:0-23719 GCA_963573935.1 Arctocebus calabarensis
CCTGGGTAGAGTGTCGTGGCATTACAGCTCACAGCAACCTCTAATTCCTGGGCTCAAGTGAGTCTCCTGCCTCTGCCTCCCAAGTAGCTGGGACTACAGGCGCCCGCCACAACGCCCGGCTATTTTTGTTTGGGTTGCAGCCGTCATTGTTGGTTGGCAGGCCCAGGCTGGATTCAAACCCGCCAGCTCAGGTTTAAATGGCTGGCACCTTAGCCCACTGAGCCACAGGCGCTGAGCCAAAAAACTAGAAATTGTAAGAGTAAGTGCACCTTAATAGCCATGGGTTCTTGGACACTACATCTCCTTTTATAAAATAATGATGATAATATAAAATGATGATGATAATACTCCTTACCTCTGTGGGTTATTGTGAGGATTCAATAAAATAAAGTGCTCTTCACACTGCCTGGTGTAAGTATTGATGTTAGCTGTTACTATTAGCTTATTATTGCTATGTGACGCAAACTATCTTTCATATATTAAAATACTGCTCTTGACCCATCACCAAAGTGTATGCACTCTGAATTTCTTTAGGAAAGGTTAAAGGATTTGCTCAGAACCATCACTTCATCCAACCTCTTCCCCTTGAGACCAATGGTTTTCACGAAAGCCTCATATTTGGTTTTAAAGTAAACTGCCTGGCTTTCATTCATACTCTGTTTCCACTAAAAATAAACATTTCTCTATGGTTCTACTACTAGCATAGTAAGTTTATAAGATGTTTACAGATTCTTACATAGCTTAGGGAAATATTACAGAAAATTTCAGAGAAGAAGTCCCACTGGAAATGAAAGTATACCTTTTCTACACGCACACACATATATATATATGTAGGAAAAAAAAAAAATATATATATATATATATATATTTTTTTTTTTTTTTTTTTGCAGTCTCTGGATGGGGCTGGGCTTCAAACCCGGCACCTCCAGCATATGGGGCCGGCGCCCCACTCCATAGAGCCACAGGCACTGCCCTCTACGTATTTTTTTTTTTTTTTTTTGAGACAGAGCCTCAAGCTGTCACCCTGGATAGAGTGCTGTGGCATCACAGCTCACAGCAACCTCCAATTCCTGGGCTCAAGCGAGTCTCTTGCCTCCGCCTCCCAAGTAGCTGGGACTACAGGAGCCCGCCACAACGCCCGGCAGTTTTTTGGTTGCAGCCATCATTGTTGTTTGGTGGGCCCAGGCTGGATTCGAACCCGCCAGCTCGGGTGCACATGGCTGGCACCTTAGCCTGCTGAGCCACAGGCGCCGAGCCCCCAACAGTCACCTTATCACTCTCATCTCCCATTTGTGGGAGAGTGAACTAATTCTCTGGTTTCCCAACCTTTTGTTTTCTTTGTGACTAGAATCCTTATTTGCACGTGGAATTTTGTTCAAAATCTCTGACCTACAAAACAGAGCAAACCAGCAGACCGTAATCTGAAGAAGGACAGGGGCAGGTTCTCCGTGGAGCCCTGTCCCTTTGATCCGTCCTCTCCCCTCTGTCCCACTGTGTCAGCCCCTGAGTCGCCTGTGTGGAACCCGGGAGATGAGCGCTCGGGTTTAAACGTGCAAATCTGGACGAGCCTTTCCAGTCCTGCGCTCTCTGAGTCGACAGGAAGTTACTCACTCTTCCCTGCTCGGACGCAGCGCACCTGGCTCCATTTCAATTGTCAGAAAAAGGGAAAACTCGAACTAAAAACATTGCAACAAAGCAAAAACACAGCCAGCAGAAAGCAGACTTCAAATCCACGTAGAAACAGTCATTACTGGTTTGGATTCCACAGTTCGATGTGCGGGCATCACATCCTGGGCCTGGGGCCGTACAGCTGGCTCTCCAACTTTCAGGACATCTTCCCCACAGACTCAGGCTTGGCCCTGTTCCCAAGCTCTCCCCAGGGGAGGGAAAATCCTGATGGATAAACTTGCCACCTGCCACCCCTCTCGCCGCAGCCAGCTGTCCTCCGGAATCCAATGACCTAACCAAATCTGCCAGGCCCCCGTGTCCCAGGTCCTCCCTCTGGCCAGCCAGATTAAAGGCCAAGAGAAGCACAAGAATGCTCCGGTGTAAAGAAATTATTTTTTAGATAATAATTCTATCGCTTCTTATTAGAGCTTCAATGCTATGCACATTGTAGGGATAATCCAGTGAGGTGGTTTTACTATCCCCTGCACATGGATGAGGAAATGAGGACTCAGAGCTTCCTTCGGAGCAAAGACACCACAGCCACACTGAGGCTGGGCACCTGCGCAGCCTCCCCACACTGGACCTGAACTTGGGCCAGCAACCTGCTTGGCTGAGGCAGCTCCGGTCGCCTGGTCTGCTGCAGTTGGCCATCGGTCACAAGGAGTCCATTAACCAAATATAGGCCGCTTGCTCATACGTGTAAAGTGATCTAATGTTTAAAATACCACTTGATGTTTAGAAAATATTTTAGACGGCTGACTATGGTAAAAAGTAATTTACATTATGGAAGCAATCATTTAATCGTTGCAATTAGCCAAATTATTACCTATTCCGCTAATTATCTTTTAATTATGTCATTTTTAAAATTAGACACTACATTATTTTAGCCAATGCCAAAATCTTATTTCATAATTTCCCAATGAAAAGTGTAATTACAATACAGCACAATATAATTTCCTCCAGAAATTAAGTTTCATTTTATTCTTAATTACAGGATAAATTTTCCCCTAACTGCCATGACCTGTACATAACCAATGAGAGAACTTAGCCTTTGGGGAAATGTAACTGTAGAACTGTAGAAGGTAAAACAAAAGCAATTCGGTTTTCCCAGACATGTTAAAGAAAGTGCTGACTTTCTATACAAAAGCCGCTGCCCTTCTACCTGGCAGTGGCTCTCACCTGGCTGCACACCAAAATGCAGGTTTAAACAACCCACCCACCAACCAAGCTGAAGCCCAGAGTCATGAGGGACTCTGATTTAACTGGTCTGTTTGGTGGGGGGGCAGGCATAGTGATTTTAAAATCTGTGATCTTAGGGGAAAATTTATATTGTAATTAAGAATAAAATGAAACTTAATATCTGGAGGAAATTACCTTGTACTGTATTATGAATTACCTTGTACTGTATTATAAATTACCTTGTACTGTATTGTAAATTGCAGCAGGCTTAGGGATCACTGAGAAGTAACTTTAACCTGAGCTGCCAAAGTCTGGTTATGGAGGGAGCATCTGGTAGACCCTGAGTGAAGAAAAGCACATCGGGCAGGTAAGGAGCAGTCCAGCAGGGTTGTAAGAAGGGCGCGGAGATCCAGACAGCCATCCCAACCACAGGTTTCTAAACTAGAGTCAGGAGTCTGCAGGGCAGAAAGGTGAGACGTGGGCTACAGGCCTAGATTCTAAGTACTCACAAGCAGTTGCCAAAACATGCCGGTATCATTGGTCAGGGACTTGCAAAAGGTCAGAAATTTGAGTAATTTACCTGCTATCAAGACTATGCACCTTGGATCTGAAAACAAAAGTTACCTAAGTTACAGGTTCCTTATAAAACTCCTTTGAATTCAAAGAATTTAAGAATTTAATATATAAGGCTTTCTGTGATTTCTTTTCAGTTCTCACCGTGGGGGAAAAACATTATCTGAATAAAGGGACTGCCCGTGAGGCTTTCTTTGCTGGGACAGGACTCACAGCTTATGCCTCTCCTACTGACCCTTTCTTTGAATTAAAGGATCTATTAAGGAGTTAATAGAATGAGTCTTTCCTTGATTCCATCTCAGCTCTCGCAAGGGGGGGGAAGAAAAACACTATTTGAATAAAAAACTTCTGGGCCAAAGTAAACCTATAGGCAAATAAACAGTCATAGTTGACTCAGTTCATTTCAGCACACACAGACACACCTGACACTTACCAGGGTGGTAAGATAATTCCAGGATCACAAAGTTGAATGAGAGTCTCTACCCTGGGGGCTCCCAGTCGTGGAATTTCTGTACTTTCTGACATTGCCCTGAGAAAGGACAGAGCGTTGCAGACTGAGGTGGGTCGGTCCTGAGTGAGAGAGCATGGCTGGGAGGCCGTCCTCAGCCACCAAAGGGTTGCTGAACAGTTACAGTAATGAGCCCTGACCGCCCCCAAACCAACCACATGGGAACCCTGAGCCCATGCAAGTTAATACTTTGCATGAAATATCTTATTTTATAACAGTGAAATTGCTTTCTTTTTCATCTTGTGTTTTTTTTGAGGTGAAATCTTTCTTTTCTTTTTTTTTAGGTGTTGGGGAATCATTGCAAATACAATGAACCTGGTTATACTGCTTGCATTTGCTAGGTAAAGTCCTTCTATTAATAATGTCCCACCCGAGACATGTGTCACACACCATGGCCCCACACCCCGCTCCTTCCTTCCCTCTCACCACTCCCCCATTCCTCTCCCTCCGCCATGTACTAGCATCAATTGTCCTCATATCAGAATTGGGTACGTTGGATTCTTGCTTCTTCATTCTTATGACGCTTTACTAAGAAGAATGTATTTCAACTCCATCCAAATTAATACAAAAGATGTAAAGTCACCATCCTTTTAAGTGGTTATATAATATCCCATGGTATACATATACAACAGTTTGCTCATCCCCAGATTGGTGGGCATTTAGGTTGTCTCCACAATTTGGTAATTGTAAATTGAGCCGAGATTAACAGTCTGGTGCAAATGTCCTTATGGTAAAAGGTTTTTTTTTTTCATCTGGGTAGATGCCCAGTAATGGGATTGCAGGATCAAATGGGAGGTCTAGTTTGAGTTCTTTGAAAGTTCTCCATACTTCCTTCCAAGGTTCTCTTTTCTTTCTTTCTTTCTTTCTTTTTTTTTTTTTGAAACAGAGCCTCAAGCTGTCACCCTTGATAGAGTGCGTGGCATCACAGCTCACAGCAACCTCCAACTCCTAGGCTCAAGTGAGTCTCTTGCCTCAGCCTCCCAAGTAGCTGGGACTACAAGCTCCCACCATAATGCCTGGCTATTTTTTGGTTGTAGTTGTCATTGTTTAGCAGGCCCAGGCTAGATTTGAAACTGCCAGCTCTGGTGTATGTGGCTGGCGCCTTAGCCGCTTAAGCTACAGATGTCAGTTTTCTTTTCTTTTCTTTCTTTTTTTGAAACAGAGTCTTATTTTATCACCCTCGGTAGAGTGCCATGGTGTCACAGCTCACAGCAACCTCAAACTCTTGGGCTTAAGTGATTCTCTTGCCTCTGCCTCCCAAGTAGCTGGGATGACAGGTACTCACCACAACACCCAGCTATTTTTTGGTTGTAGATGTCATTGTTGTTTGGCAGGCCCAGGCTGAATTTGAACCCGCCAGCTCTGGTGTATGTGGCTGATGCCCTAGCCGCTGAGCTACAAGCGCCAATCTTTTTTTAAAACAAGATTTTCATGTAGTATTGATAAAGAAATAATAAAAGATTTTTGTTCACTTTTTGAGTGAACTACCAACAGAAAAACAAATAGGGGAGAGAGAAGCATATTCTGTGTACCTTTTCCTATCTTTAGTAGGTATTTTGATTATTTGGAAAACTGAATCTCCTCTTTATCAAAGAGTAAATATTTTCCTTTTTGAAATCTTTTCATTATCACTTTGGTTAAATGAATAACTGTTACTTTATGGTGACCTGAGATTCTATTTTGATTAAGTGTTTTAAACCTTTCCTATTTTGATTGTTTTAAACCTTTGACATATTTGGAAGGCTTCCCAAAATCAAACTTGAAAATCTAAAATTAAGTCTTTTTGACCTTAAAACTAACTTGGGATGTTTTAAAGGGCCCCAAAACACCCAAAAGAGAAATAACAAATAGGCTTATTTGATATGTTAAATTAGAGGAGAAGCATTTTCAAACAATAAATGACATTTAACATTGTTGATAGTTATATTTGTATGGGTATACTATTGACATATGGGTTTCAAAATTGAGAGTCCAAAAAAATTCTGATATGTTCTGGCGTATGTTATCAGTCCTAATTATGACTCTCTCACTACATTGTTATAGGCCCCAGAAAATAACTAAATTTCCTTGTTAGTTTCCTCTTTAACCATGGCTATTTTAAGTGTTGCTGTCTAAAACTTATTGCTTTATTATTGCTTTTTTCACTGAAAACTCTTCAAATCTTAAAGTATTGTGTCTTCAATGAGGTTCACAGAAAGGATGGAAAGAATTCTGACAAATACAGTATTCTGATAACTTTGGGAGTGCACACATATCATTGGACTGGTTTCTAGAACTCTAATAAAAAAAAAAAGGACTCACAAAATTGCTAACCTAATATCAAGCAGAATAAAAATTAATTACATTAGCCTAAAATAATATTTTATAACCTTTTGTTTGAAATATTGCTAATTCTTCATGTTTTATTTTCAAGAATTAAGAAAACTTTTTTCTTGTAAGTTTTATAATAATCGGGTAAAATATACTTTGTGAACAAAACTGAATCATTGGGGCGGCTCCTGTGGCTCAGCGAGTAGGGTGTCGACCCCATATACCGAAGGTGGCGGGTTCAAGCCCGGCCTCGGCCGAACTGCAAAACAAAAAAATAGCCGGGCGCTGTGGCGGGCGCTGTGGCGGGCGCCTGTAGTCCCAGCTACTTGGGAGGCTGAGGCAAGAGAATCGCTTAAGCCCAAGAGCTGGAGGTTGCTGTGAGCAGTGTGACGCCAAGTCACTCTACCCAGGACGATAAAGTGAGACTCTGTCTCTACAAAAAAAAACAAAAAAAACAAAACTGAATCATTTGCCTTTCTCTCTACTTGATCACCCTAGAATTCACAAAGTATTCATGAGTATTTTTATTTTATGGTAATATAGTTCTTGGTACATGTGCACTAATAATATATACTACCCTCAGAACAGAACGCAACTGGAAACATTATTTTACCAAAGTTTTGACTGGAATGTTTTCAGATATGATAAGACAGCTTTAAGAAACTGAGGTTGACATTATGAAGCAAGCAGGGAAAACTGCAGTGATGCCTTGAATACGTGGCTACTTTATAGTAAGTAAAGAACATCGCTTTTAACAGGACCAGGGACCTCAAGGTATTTAGGGGGCTTTGAGAGGAATTCACCGATCTGCACAGGTGTTACAGACACAGCCTGAGGGTGAGTCAATCCTTGGCGTGGCTTTCTTGCTGCAAGAAGTTTTAAATAGCCTAATCTGAATTCCTTATGAAAAGTTCCAGGAAGGTCAACTTAAAAAAGGCCTATATGATAAATCACTGTCCTCACCAAGCTTTATGTAAATAATTAAGCCAAGTTAATGAAATTAAAGTTATTTTACAAACAAACTTGTCTTGCCATAAATATCTTTGGTAGAAATGAGACACTAAAGACAGAAAAAATTATCTTTCAGAAGAAAACATAACAAGGCACCTGTTATTAGATTCTAGCCCTATCCATTGTTTTATGAGTTTTTATTACCTGCCTCCAGTTTGAACTGAATCATGAATTCTGTGGTGGTTGCAAATCTCCAAACTAGCATTTCCAAATTCTTTTCTCATTTTTTCTCACTTTGACTCACCAAAACTGAAGCTGCCTTTTTCCTGAGGCCTTACAAGCTGTAGCTAGTCAGCTTGGTTTTGAAGAAAAAAAAAAATCACTGTAACAGTTTATCTTTGGACAAATTTTACACACAAATTACAATGCAATAAAATCTGTCAGATTGCCACTGGTCTCTGCTGACTGGCCTCCAGACTCTAGAAGGATAAGCTTGTAGAGTTCTCTAGGAAATGACTTTTATCCTTCTGTTTCCATAGAAACTCCTCATATTAAAGACCTGTTTACCTCATCATATGTACAGGCTCGGCTATAAGAACCCACATGCAATGCCATCTACAAAAATGAGATGCAACTATTTAATTGGACTGAACTATACCCAGAAATGAGAGGCTGGCATAATGAGAACCCTTGTCATCCAGCTGCTAAGTTTATTTTTCCCCCCAAACCAACTCAGCTTTTAGTGTGTAAAACTTCTCGGGAAGTTTCAGACAGGGCATAGAAACTGCTACCCAAAATATGGCACTTTGACACACTGGACTGAAGAAGCAGCCTCAGAATCTCTCTGATGTGTCCTCCACACCCCATGTCTAAATCCTCTGCCTCTCCAAAGCACAGGATGAAGTTATCTGAAGTGCCTAAATGTACCTAGTATGCAGACCTGACCAAAAACCCACAACTAAGTCTTCTTAAACTTAACTCAAATCACGGAAGAAAGACCAACGTCTGTCCACTGTGTTGACAGACTTCTGTCACATTGCCCTGCAGGCCCAACAGACTTTACCTCAGGTCATTACATGTTCTCCAAGCTCAGTGAATTCCCCTAAAATCATTTGCCATCCCCCATAAAATCAGTCATATTCCTTATCTTTTTCTCCGATGAGAAACCCTTCTCCTGCAATTCCCCTTTCTATACACATTAAAATGACTTTTGTACGCTGTTTCTCTTTTGATTCTGCCTTTTATCGGTTGATTTTCAGGGGGTCTTCAGGGGCCAAAGGAGTTTTCCCATGGTTTTTAATTTTTAACTTTAACCAAAGTTTTTAATTTTGATGAAGTCTAATTTATCCGTTTTTAATTTTATGGATAATTTTGGTGTCATACCATGGTTTTGATTACTGTAGCTGTAAAATAAGTCTTGAAACCATGTGTGTGAATTCTCTACCTTTGTTCTTTTTAAAAATTGTTTTGGCAATTCTAGATCTTTACAATGATTTGAGACCATTCTTCTTTTCTAACATAGATGTTTAGTGCTAAAAATTTTCTCTATAAATACTACCTTAAAAGTATCCCACAATGTTGGGATGTGGTGTTTTCTTTTTTACTTTTTTTTTTTAAGACAGAGTCTCCCTCTGTCACCTGGGTAGAGTGTCATAGTGTCACAGCTCACAGCAACCTCAACTCTTAGGTTGAAGCGATCCTCCATCCTCAGCCTCCCAAGTAGCTGGGACTACAGGCACCCACCACAATGCCTGGCTAGTTATTTCTAATATCTTTTAGTAGAGATGGGGGTCTTTTTTTTTTACTTTTTTTTTTTTTTTGAGAAATAGTCTCAACCTGTTGCCCTGGTTAGAGTCCTATGGCATCACAGCTCACGGCAACCTGAAAGCCTTTGGCTTAAGCGATTCTCTTGCCTCAGCCTCCGAAGTAGCTGGGACTGCAGGTGCCCATCACAACGCCTGGCTATTTTTTGGTTGTAGTTATCATTGTTGTTTGGCAGGCCCAGGCTGGATTCAAACCCACCAGCCTTGATGTAGGTGGCTGGTACTCTAGCTGTTGAGCTACAGGCCCTGAACAGAGAGGCAGGGGCGTCTTGCTCTTGCTTATCTGGTCTTAAACTTCTGAGCAGAGACAATTCACCCTCCTCTGGTCCCAGAGTGCTGGGATTATAGTCGTGAGCCACCTCGCCTAGCCTCTGCAGCCATTTAAAAGAGAGGCAGCCACAACAAACTCAAAGACATTAGGTGTGGTCTGGGCAGTGCAGACTGGACTGAGTGCACCCCTATGGTTCTCAGCCTATGTGGAACAGGATGGTGTACCAGAAGCCCAACCCAAATGATTGCCAGAACCTTGGGAAGGAAGTACTCTGCCTTGTGTATTTTGAAAATCACTATTTCCAGAAGATTCTAAGGTATCCTGCCCCCAGCTAAAACTGTTGGGGCTCAGGATATACCACCTCAAAATACAACTAGAGGAGATTAGAATAAGCCACCCCCAAAATACACTTCTCTGGCATATTTTGAGCTGGTTATTCTGAGAAACTGCAGACACAGGAGTAGCTCTGAAAAGCTGTCCTTTTATAAAAGAAATTTACATCTATAAAGAAAACCTACATTGCTAAAATATCTGTATCAGGAAGAAGGCTGCTGTAGACAATTTTTATTACCTGAGAGACTTTTTATCTGGAAACAAGAGAATGCTTATTTGCCACATATTTCCTCCCTGCACCCTCCCATAACTTGTGTTGCTACCACCCCCCACCCCGAAGCCCTAGACCCCTATTCCTTTTCTGTAGCTCAGGATAATATGTAAGTGTCAACCATCTGACCCTTTTTTGAGTCTCATATTTTGTAGGACTCCCGTGTATACATACGTAATTAAGTATGATTTTTCTCCTTTTTATCTGTCTATGTCAGTTTAATTTGTAGCCTAGTCAAAGAACCTTAAAAGTAAAGGAGATCCTTTTTTTTTTTCTCATTAAAAGACATTATTCTGGCCAGGTGTGGTGGCTCATGCCTGTAATCCCAGCACTCTGGCAGGCTGAGGCAGATGGATTGCTTGAGCTTAGGAGTTCAAGACCAGCCTGAGAAAGAGCAAGACCCTGTCTCTACTAAAAATAGAAAAAACTAGCCAGGTATTGCGGCAGACACCTGTAGTCCCAGCTACTTGGGAGGCTGGGGCAGGAGGCTTGCTTGAGCCCAAGCGTGTGAGATTGCTGTGGGCTATGATGATGCCATGGCACTCTAGCCCAGGTGGCAGAGTAAGACTCTGTCTCAAACAAATAAATAAAAAAACAAAAAGAACCATTATTCCATTTCTTATTCTTCACCAAGACTCTCCTTTGATCCAACCTTGAGTCAGGCTTCTCTGGGTCCTCTGTTTGACTAGGCCTGAATTTGGTTCATTATGGACGCTAGTTTGGGGGAAGAAACCCAAGTCCCACACCTATGGGATCTGAGGACCCTGATACCTTATCACTTTAGCCTGACTTCAGCAATAACCCCATCAAGTCAGTTTAGCCAGAAACCCCATTACCCTTGATGTTTCCTTTTAGTAATCTTCTACCCATGGACCCCACCACGTTCCTTGGCTATCAACACCCACTTGTCCTTATTGGAGCTAAAGTAGAGCCCAATCTGTCTCCCTTGCTGCAAGCCTCCATTGCAGTGGTCCCTATGCCTATTGCCAAATGTTCTGGCCTTGAATAAAGTCCGCCTACTGTCTTTAACAAGTGTTTTGAGTATTTTTTTTTTTGAGACAGATTCTCACTTTGTCACCCTGTATAGAGTGCCATAGCATCATAGCTCACAGCAACCTCAAACTTTGGGCTCAAGTGATACTCTTGCCTCTCAGCCTCCTGAGTAGCTGGGACTATAGGCACCTGCCACAACTGCTGCCTAGTTTTTCTACTTTTAGTAGAGACAGGATGTCACTTTTGCTCAGGCTTGTCTTGAACTCCTGAGCTCAAGCAATCCACCTGCCTCAGCCTCCCAGAGTGTTAGGAGTACAGGTGTGAGCCACCATACCTGGCCTGTTTTGAGTATTTTATTCTTTAACATAGGTTACTTCTCACTTGTTCTCAAATTTGGCTTCATGTTGAATTCATATGGAAAGTTTTCTAAAACATGAAGGCTAGGTGTCTCACCCTTCAGAGATTCTAATATAACTCATATGGAATGTGACTTGAAGGAAAATCACCCTATACAATTCTAGCCATAGTTTGAGAACCACAGTTCTAGTGATACAGTCCAATCAAATCACTCCAAACTCATCCTACCTCTTTTGGGCAGCCACTTCATGCTGTTGACCCACATTAAGTCAATCAGTATATGTCAACTAGTTCTTATATTTTCTTTTCTTTTTATAATCAATGAATAAGTCCTATTACTCCCAATCTGTACTTACACCACTCAAAATTTAACCCTTTCTAAATTTTATTTTATTAGAGTCTGTGGCTCTCCCTAGTCTAGACTTTCTCCTATCCTAATTCTTTTATCTAATGTATTTTCTATTCCTCTCAGCCTCACATAATCCAAACACTTAAAGCAGGGGTCCTCAAACTTTTTAAGCAGGGGGGGGCCAGTTCACTGTCCCTCAGACTGTTTGAGGGCTGGACTATAGTTAAAAAAAAAAAAACAACTATGAACAAATTCCTATGCACACTGCACATATCTTATTTTGAAGTAAAAAAACAAAATGGGGGTGGTGCCTGTGGCTCAAAGGAGTAGGGCACTGGCCCCATATACCAGAGGTGGTGGGTTCAAACTCAGTCCCAGCCAAAAACTGCAAAAAAAGAAAAAAGGGAACAAATACAAATATAATATTTAACATGAAAAAAAAGGCGCCCCTATCTGCACAAAAAAGACCTCCTAACTTCAGAAAGAAAAGGCCCCCCTTAAATGCAAAAAGGGCCTTACTAACTGCAAAATAAAAAAAAAAATAGACCTCCTAGTGTCAGAAAAAAAAAAATCCTAACTTGTTCTTACCTCGGTCCTCAGGCAGCAGCAGGCTCTACACAGGCAAGCTCGAGACTCCTCTGATCACGAGTCTCAGTCTTACTCTAGACTGAGAGGAGGAGTCAAGAGACAGAGAGAAGGAGGGGACTTGGAGAGTGCGGCGCACATTCCACTCATGCGCACTGCTGCGGCCAGGGACGAGTCGTCTGCTAAGCAGGATGGCAAAACACCCTGCGGGGAAAGACAGAGAGAAGGAGCGGACTTGGAAAGTGCGGCGTACATTCCACTCATGTGCACTGCGGCCCCGGGGCAAGTTGGCTGCTAAGCAGGACAGGCACTGGTGGCAAAAACACTGGGCCGGCAGATAAAGGTCCTTGGTGGGCCGTATGTGGCCCGCGGGCCATAGTTTAAGGACCCCATGACTTAAAGGGTCTGCCTTTTATCTAAGACATTGACTGATAAGGTGGATATGATAGAGGGTCTTACTTCTCCCTACAGCATCCTCCCTCCACAATGAAATAGGGCATCTAGACATGAGCATTCAACTAGTTCCAGTTTGCCTGAATGTGCTTTTATCCAGGCCATGTTTAGTCAGTTTGTATAAGTAATTTATGGAAAAATGAGACCTCTTCCTGACTATGTGACAGTTCTTTCTTGGTGTCCTTCATAGGTTACTTCTCTTCTGTTCATCAGTGGAAAACAACGGGTTTCTTGATGGTTCCATGATTTTCTAATCCCACATGCTTTTCTTCCATATTTTTAATCACTACTTGTACATTGATGGCTGTTGGTTCCATCTTCCCCCTAGGTCTTAAAATCATAGGTATACAGGTAGTTACAAACATCTGACTTATGTACAACTCACATTTATGAACAGAGGATATTATAGCAAGTCCCTGACTTACAAACATCTGACTGTCATTCGACTCAAGCTGATGACCAGAGGCTACTACAGGTAAATAAATGTACCTGATGCAACCTAAATAGAAATTCAATTTAAGAACAAACCTACATAACCTGTCTCATTCGTAACCTGGGGACTGCCTATAACTGCTTGCTGGGAATCACCAAATAGATACTTTACATGTTTCTCATATTGACAAGTTCAAAATTGAATTTCTTCCATCTTTTCCATACCCCAGATTGTTCTGATTTCCCATGTCAGCAATTGATGACATCATTATCTAGGTCCCATGCCAGACATCTATGCTGTGGTCTGGATGTACCAACCCTCACATCACTGGAGTTCACCAATTACTGAAGCATCCAACTTTATGGCCTGTTTCTCAGATGCATCCCTCTCCTTGTGCACCACCACTGCCTGGCGCAGGCACTGGCTTCTTCCTGGTTGGATTCTGTCCATAACCCCTGAGCCAGACTCCCTCTTTTCTGTTTCGACTCAGACCATTGCCAAATGGGCTCACGTAATTTGCAAATCTGACAGTGTTACTCCAGCAATTAAAATGCTTCAGGGGTGCTCCTTGGCTTCTACAACTAGGTTTGAATCCATCGCCATGGCAAAACAATCCTTCTTTAAACCTGGCTTCAACCTGCATCTTCTGCCATCTCCCACTTTGCACTTTATAGTATTATCACTCTGAGCTGTACTCCCCAAGTGAACAAGCTACCCTGTGCCCCTGCCAAAGCAGATCTGCCTGCCTGAAGCTGGCCCCATCAACACAGTGGTTCCCACTCACTTTCAGGGTCTGCCCTGGGTCACTTTGCAAAATGCCCGCCTTCCTCATGTAAGACATACTCCTCTCATAGCAAATACTGTGCTGTTGGGAACTGTCGCCTTCTGTCTATGGTTCCTCTACCAGGTAATTATTTATCTTTATATTCCCAGTGCTTGTGATGCAGCGAATGCTCAAGAAATGGTGGTTGGATTTTTAGTGAATGACCAGATGCTCACTGAGGACAACAGTTCCCTGATCTATCTGGGAAACCAGCTTTGTAAAAATTGGTTCATTAGACATACTAGGACTTGTGCTCAGTCAAAGCACAAGTCCTAGTTCCCAGTGCTTTTTTTTACCTAGGAGCAAAGTTTTCCATAAAGGGACACGTAGTAAATTTTTAGATTTTTAGGCCATATGGTCAGCCTCTCAACTCTGCTGTGGTAGCATGGAAGATACCTCAGCAGTTTGTGCAAAAACAGGCCTGACTGCATGGCAATGAAACTGTGTTTACAAAGATAAGCAGTGGGCTACATCTGGTCTGTCCACTCCTGCTCTAGAAGCTTCTAAACAAACTTTCAGAAAATCCAACACTTCTCTCTCACAGGAGGACATTCTACTGCCTTATCTCCAAAAATCCCTGATAAAATTCCAGCACATTCTGCAAATGCAGCTGGCCTTCCCTACCTGTGGTTTCCACATCCAGGGATTCAACCAACTGAGATCAAAAATACTTGGGGAGAAAAAAATGGATGGCTGCATCTGTATTGAACATGCACAGAGTTTTTTTTTCATTATTCCCTAAATAACACAGTATAACAAATATTTAGTTACATAGCATTTGCACTGTATTAGGTACTATATGTCATCTAGAGGTGACTTGAAGTATTCAGAAGGATGTGCATAGCTTTTATGCAAATACTACACCATTTTATGTAAGAGTGCTGAGCATCTGAGGATTTTAGTATCCACTGAGGGTTCTGGAACCAACACAGGACGCTTACCAAGGCATGACTATGCTCATAACCAACATTGATGGGTGGCAGAAAATAGCCATCGCCATCTCTGCCATTAAACACGTGAGACACAAATATGTTCTTATGGTCCTGAGGAAAACTGACGTTGACCTCAAAGGTTACAGGGTTCGAGGAGAGTTCATAATGGTCACCAGCATGCTATATCCAGGTCAGTATGAGCACCCAGACAGGTTATAAAACAGACAGAAGATGTGAAGGATGGAAATTTCTCAGGGTTCGCTGAGACCCTGACTTGTGTGGGGAGTCAATAGGGGAGATGACGCTGTGGGAACAATCCCAAGACCTTACACAAACTTAATGTACAAAATCTGAGAGCCTGGAGAGGCTATACTGACTCACACCACAGCAGCAGACTGAGTCAAGGCAGCAACTTTCTGACTCTTTGAAACCTTTTATTGGTCTCTAACACAAAGCGTATATGCAAAATGTAAAGGTGCCAACATTCTAAATTGATTAGAAGATTATCAACCCCCCTGGAAGATTGGGTAAAGAGGAAATGGCTGGGTGATTAGGGAATGTAGGGTAGTGAGATGTTAACAATAGCGATAGCATATTTAGGAAAAGGGAGGGGAAAACCAGCTTCATTCCACAGGGCAAGTAAACCAGGTTTCCTAATCTAACTACAGATCAGGTAGGTGTTCAAAGTAACTAGCCGGGCTAAAGGGCTCAGTCCCAACCACCTGCTGACTCTCCGAACATAGGGCTGGTCCTGCCTCCTGACTCAGAACACAGGACTGGTCCTGACTCCTGACTGCACACTCCTGTGTGGTCACACAGGTCACAATGACTCTGCCCTGTCAGGGCATCATCTCAGGGCTCCTTTCATCTTTCGTGGTCTTGATGAGCCCTCAGGGCCTCTGTGCCTGGATGGAGGCACGGAACCCCAAAGAGAAACCAGCCTATTTACCTCCCACAGAGATTATAACCATGTCCTGGTCCAGGGTCTGGACAATGAGCTCAGTGAAGACCTGGAGCAACTGAGGAGGATGCTTGCCCATAGAGGGCCATGCCACTTCTGAGGCCTCTCGTCCAAGGTTAGCATAGCAGTCAGCATACCAAGACTACAGGCTGCTATGGCCACATCCTATTTATGTCCCAAAGGAAATGTCTGTGGGCCTCGTATATTAATACATAATTCATATACCAGAAAAATAACTAGTCACTGGTATCTATTATGCAAAATCTCCCTTCTTCCGCTTCTTGAAAATGGGAAGGGAGCCTCCCACACCTGCTTACTGGCACTTCTACCAGTCCTTACATTTCTACTTTCTCTCTCCAGATTAGATCAGCAGTGTCATTTGAACATTTCCCACGGAACATGAGTATGCAACTTATCAGAGTTGGGAAACTATTCAGAGTGTAATTAGGTTCTCCCACCTGAGCCTTCTCCTTCCCTGGTTCAGGAGGTTCTTCCCCTCCCTACTCCACAAGGAGACACAAGTAAAACTGGGGTTCAAGAACTTGTCCTTTCACAAGTAATCTTTTAATAATACATCACTGCTGACATGACTCTACCCAACGAATAGCCTGTTACCTCCTTGTTCCTCTTTTTTTTAAAAATAAACTTTAAAAAATGTGTTTATTAGGCGGCTTCTGTGGCTTAGTGAGTAGGGCGCCAGCCCCATATGCCAAGGGTGGTGGGTTCACCCTCCCTGGCCAAACTGCAACAACAACAAAAAAAATAGCCAGGCATTGTGGTGGGCGCCTGTAGTCCCAGCTACTTGGGAGGCTGAGGCAAGAGAATCTCCTAAGCCCAAGAGCTGGAGGTTGTTGTGAGCTGTGATGCCACAGCTTTCTACCAAGGGTGACAAAGTAAAACTCTGTCTCTAAAAAGAAAAAAAGAAGTGTGTTTATTGTTCCTTGAATTGTTGTAAGCCTCTACTTATAGTTGAGCTCTAATTTTATGCTAATTGTATCTCTAATTTTTTGACCCCCATGAACTCATTCCTGATCATATTTCCTTTCTTCTGAAAACACTCTGTATTCTATAAGAGGAGGCTTCCCTTCGTTGCAGTGGGACAGCAGAAACAATGACCTAGACAGAATTAGGACCTAGAGGTACAATTTTTAGTTACAGGGGAAAGTATCCAGCGTGGCTGATAAGGAGACAATCCAGTTCACCAGGCTTTGACAGCGTGTAGAATGTGAAGCTTCATGAAGGCAGGGCTTTTTTGTTGTTTGGTTTTTTTTTTTTTTCTATTTTGTTCACTATTATATTAATATTTCCAGTTCCTAAAACAGTGCCTGACACTTAATAAATAAATGTTTGTTGAATGAATGAAAAATGATGAATGTTGCTCATTAGACAGGGCAACAAACAGGTGAAAGGCAGGCTGAACAGAGTCATCACTACCCAACCAACAGGCAGAGGCTGATTATGGAGAGTCTAGGACAGGTGACTGGAGCAGACAGCAGCAGGCAAGTCTGCCAGCAGGTAGCAGGCTTCAGCATTGCCAAGGTGTTAGGGACAAAATGTAGACTCAGAGAAGATGCATCTGGGCCCAGAGGCAGTGGCCAAACCCAATTTCTAGATGTGGGACATATTACTAGTGACAGCAGCAATACTGATTTCCAGGTAGCCACAAGCTCCCTCAGTTTCTCCTACCTTGTCTTCTAATTCTAACCTAAAAATTTTAAATAGACTTCCCCTAAAACCTATTAGTCATAGGTTTTCTTTAGAATCGAAAGAACTGAAGGCTTTTTAAGAAATTTCCCAGTAATTCCCCACTCTGTGCCCAAGCAGAACCCCCACCCCCTCGGTAAGGCACTAGACCAGATTCAGAGATTTAGCTAATGGCCATGGTGTCTAAGGTCCCTGTAGAGTGACCCACGGGGGAGGGAAGTTTCAGAGCACTCACGTGCAGACCAGGTAAGGCCTGAAGATTCTCCCACAGTAAAATTCTAAATGACTTGTATTTCTTCAGTTTTGCATTTGCTAAATAATGTTGTTTGGTAGAGGGTATCTACAATATAAATACAAAAAGCAAAAAACAAAGGCATTTTAACAGGCAAAGTAAGCAGTCAGGTGTCACATTTCCTTGCAATTGACAAGCATCATCTCTTGCGGTGTCTCTAGTCCCCAACTCAAAGCCTAGTAGGAGGAGCAAGTAGAAATGCATTGAACGGGTGAATAAATAAATGAAAGAAATAGCCAGCCAGTTACGCTAACTTAACTATGTTTTGTTTATTTCAAATGCTTGTGTCAGAATTGAAGATTTCAATGTAACTCAAAGTCTTGAGAAGTGCCTCTTCGCTCATTTGATTCAAGGGAACAATCAGTGGGTGGGGGGCCCTGCCTGAGGAACAGCAGGGGGCTGCTCACAGAGGGGCAAATATAATGTTACATTCACTCACTCTCACATTTTTTTTTTTTTTTGAGACAGAGCCTCAAGCTGTCATCCTGGATAGAGTGCCATGGTATCACAGCTCATAGCAGCCTCCAATTCCTGGACTCAAGCGAGTCTCTTGCCTCTGCCTCCCAAGTAGCTGGGACTACAGGCGCCCGCCACAACGCCCGTCCATTTTTTTTGGTTGCAGCCGTCATTGTTGTTTGGCGGGCCCAGGCTGGATTCGAACCTGCCAGCTCAGGTGTACATGGCTGGCGCCTTAGCCTGTTGAGCCACAGGTGCCAAACCACTCTCTTCTACATTTTAAAAAAAGCTTTGAGCAAGAATCTTGAAAGAACTCATTAAAAATACCGTATCACAGACCAGTCAAATGATGGGGTACTCTCAGTGTCAAAAAATAATGAAAAGATAAAAATAACAAAAATCTCTTATAAGTTATATAACACGTAGGCACTCAACGGAGCTGGATTTGAAGACCAGTTTATCCACTCCCCAGTCTGATGATCTGAAGTAATGTGCTGAATCTCTCTGAAGCTGAGTTTTTTGTCTGAACGATGGCTGTGATCGTTACACTGACTTCAGTATTTTTGTGAAGATTAAATGAGATAATGGGTGCAAAGGGCTCGGCACGGTTCGAGGTACAGAGCACAATAACCATTACTGTTTCTTACAGACATATTCATGTACATGTTGACCCACTTATTCTCGCAGTAATTCAATTACTTTCTGGGTGTCTGACTGGAGAACTGCTGGATTCAGTAGGAACTGGGCCATGGGTGTCTTCATAAAGAATAATGGAGGGCCGTCTTGTTGCTCAAAGAGCTGAGCATGGGACGTGGAAGGCTCAAATGGAGCTCTGACCAGCAACGGGGGTAGCCCCAGGAAGATCCTGTCACCAGGAGCAAAGAGGAGTGACCTCTGGCTGGAAGCTGGGCACTGTTGCTGACAGGGTGTTCATGAGGGGCCTGCCGCAGCGCCCCACTGACCATATACAACACTGAGAACTTGCAAGCGGGGAACTAGAAAAATCCAAGGATTTGGAGGTACCTGACCCTCTCTCTTGCTGTGGTGGCCTCCCTCTTACAAAGGAGAGTGACAGTCCAGACTCTCCATGCCACTTCCAGGGGAGGGTCAGAAAACCCACGCTCTGCACGCCCTTGTTGAGGGAGGTCAAAATCATTTCCCGCTAAGAAAGTCGGAGGCCAGGAGCTGGATGAGGAAATCAAGCCAGTGAGAGGTTTGATCTGGACTCTGGTCCTCAGGCTTTTATGGAAGCATTTGAGTCTTTCAGCTGGTGTGATTGTGAGAGCTTTCTTCACAAATGCTCAGTGAAAATAATAAAGATAATGACAGTATTCATTGATGTGCACTTCCAGGCCAACCACAGCATTTCTTTTATTATGATAGTGCCTTAGCAACAACTAAGAACACAATAATGATGGTAAAACACAAACCTCCTCCTCCTCCCAAAGCAAAACCGAGGACAGCTTTTCTCTGGGGCTCCACTTCGCCATCTGAAAAGGGGACGGTAAAAGCAGAAGTTCTCAAGGTCACTTCCGGGTTTAACATTCTATGCCTAGACACTTGACAATAAGGTCATAGACAGATAACGAAAGCCAAGGCTTGCCAACCCACTTCCAGTTATGCTCTGTAATCGCATCTTATTCACCCAGTTGTATTTGCTTCGTGACAAATTTCAACAAGCAAGGCCCATCATCAAGGCTTCTCCCTTCCTCGGTTATAACAATTTGCTAAGGATTTTAAATTCCGGTACAAGACTCCATTCCCAAACCATTAGAGAGGCCATGTTCCCTGGTAAGTTGCAGCCCATCAACCTTCACCTAGCCCACTTACTTTCCAGGCTAGAGCGGGATGTGTACGCTTTCACAGCTCTGTTCTTGTGACACTTGTGAGTTTTCCTACAACTACCAGCCCACATGCAACCATTTCCTTCTTCTGATGAAAGGGATTCACCTTACTTTCAGCAAATGACCAAACATTCCTCTTTCCAAAGCATTATTTTTTTCTGAATTTCTTAATAAGAGATCATTTCTTAAATAACTCTACTTTGGAATATTTTACAGATATTTCAGTCTTTATTTCTTCCCTTCTAGATTCAATACTAATTCTGCAAAAGTAGGAATGGAAGAATATTGTTTGTTCCCCCCACCCCCAACTTTCTCTAAAGGAGTGGAATGATTATTAACTGGAAGCGAATTAAATACATTTCCAATGGAACAAGAGATTACAGTTAGGATAAACAGACTGAAGTTAAAGTTAGATGAGTTAGAAGTTTTTTAAGTATAAGGAATATTTACATTAACCATTATACCTTTATCCCTAAAGAGTTGTTTATAAGACTTGGGATTTGAATTCAATGACCTTCTGGTTTGAAGTTCTTTTATTCTATTTCAGAATCATATGAAGATGGTGCTAACATTCTGTTCATGTTTGGTGAACTTTTAAAATCTAACAGCTCGATTTTAGAGTACAATGTAAAATAGACTTTCTGATTTAAGAGACTTAGTTTCTAGGAAATAAGATAGTATTTAAATGAAATTTCAAACCAAATAAAAAGTAGGCATCTTGGCTATGTGATTTAATCTTAATATTTTAAGTCAACATGAACACAAAGTTTGTGATATTTAAAGAAAATACAATTTTATCCATGTGTTGCTTGAAAATAGAAACGGGTTAAGGTTTAGCTCCAGATGTGAATTTGCATAAGGAACATATTCAGCAGGACAGAGATCAATGAAAGGATCTGGAGCTATACACTTGTGCCCTAAGAAGACCATTCTTGATAGCGTCCTAGTTCAAAAACCACGCTATAAAAACTCAGCTTCTTAGATATGTACCCTCTAAACAACAGATCGCTTTTAAGAAGAGACTCAATATACACAATTTGGGGGTCCTTTTTTACAAAAATTAACACCTCTCCTAGACATTAAAATAGTAGACTGACCTTAATAACATGTAAATAAAAATTTTTGAAATGGAACTAAGGGCGGCGCCTGTGGCTCACCGAATAAGGGCGCCGGCCCCATATACCAAAGGTGGCGGGTTCAAACCTGGCCTGGGCCGAACTGCAAAACAGAAAAATAGCCGGGCATTGTGGCAGGCGCCTGTAGTCCCAGCTACTCGGGAGACTGAGGCAAGAAAATTGCCTAAGCCCAGGAGTTGGAGGTTGCTATGAGCTGTGTGATGCCACGGCACTCTACCAAGGGTGATAAAGTGAGACTCTATCTCTACAGGAAGAAAAAAAAAGAAAGAAATGGAACTAAAATACACAAAAATCACATAAACATTAAATCGAAGAAAAGCACCAAGAGTCAGTATTCTGATCACTTGCTCCACGAAGCTTGCCTCAGTGAGGTTCAGCTGCTATAAAAAAAATACCATACACTGGGTTGTGTACAAACAGCATAAATTTATTTCTCACAGTTTTGTAGGTGGGAACCTGAGACCAGGATGTCAGCATGGCCAGGCTTTGGTGCGGCCCTCTTGATGGTTACAGACTGCCTGCTTCTCATTGTGTCCTTACCTGGTGAAGAGCAGAGAACGGAGACAAGTCTCTCATGACACTTAGAAGGGCACTAATCCCATTCACGAGGGCCCCACCCTCAGAATCTCATCTTATCTTAATACCTCTCAACAGCCCCAACTGCTGATACAATACCCTTGGGAGGTCAGGGTGATAGCATATGAAATTTGGGGGAACACAAATATCCAGTCTATGATTACCGAAAGCCTACGTGAAACTGCTGACACTCAATTTTTCTGAAATCCAAAAATGACAGTTTCATAGTGTTCAACCTGATATGAAATAAGAAAATATGAGTGGCAGGTAAATGATCCAAACCAGTTGCTCACAGTGTATCTTTCCAGGCAAACTAAAATCATGGTAGGGTGCCCTTGGGTTCTAGGTAGATGCCACGTGATCTTGGGGGTTTATGATCAAAAGACAAAATAAAGAAATTTGAGGACCCCCTGAGGCTAGCAGAAGAGAGATCAGCTAAGTGGTGAGCTAGGAGCTCCAGTGACAGGTAGCTGGGATGGGAGGTGGGGGTGGGATGCTCCTGTATTGCAGGTTGTAAGACAAGATGGGGGAGACCCTAAAAGATGTACTCAGGTGGATCCCCGACAGCCAGTGCCCGAGGCTTTCCAAAACCTAGAAGATTCATAAACATGAGAAATGAAAGGCTGAGCCTATAAAATCGAAGTGCTAATGGTTGAGTTTAGTAGGCAATGTCACTAACTCCTACCTCACTTTTAGCATTCCTTCGATTCTTAAACTAAAAATGGGAACTCCCTAAACAAGTTTGAGGGATTTAAGTGAAACCATGTACCCAGAGGACTGTGCACATGATAACTGCTCACAGTGTGTATTCACTTCACCGTCTCTCCTGCTTCTCAGGGTTTGACCACAGATCTCATGGGAATGATGGAAAAGTGCTCAGTGAGTGAAACAGAGCCTAAAATGATTCCTACAACACTTGGGTGAAACCCCTACCAGTGTGCTGTTCAGATATACAAAGCTTGCTGGATTTGTCTTTACAGTACCATGAACATACTTTTACTTGCTCTTCCTCTTTCCTCAATTGTCACGACTTCCTCCAAGCACTGCTCCAAGCCGCTCTGACGAACACCCAGTGACCCCCTCCTTTCCAGATTCAACATACACTTTGGAGTGCCATGTCCCATGGGCTCCTTCTTGCCATTTTCTCCTTCCATTTCTGGCTTGCTTCTACCTCCATCCAGCATCTTTCTCCCCACATCCAGCACCCCACAGCTGTGTACTCATGTCAATGTCCACACGCCCTGGGGCTCTGCACTTGTTTTCATTATACCCTCATGGCTTTCTCCAAACCTGAGACTTCATCTCCTCCCCACATGTACCCTATGTCTATATCACCATTGGGAGGCTCTGCTCCAGTCTCTGGAGGGTAGGTAGGAGGACCGCACCTATGGAGCACATGGCAAGTACAAGTCGAATCTATCAGATGTAGAACATAAATGTCTTAATGCTGTAATTGGGTAAATGAGGCAAAAGTGATGTTGATTAGTAGCATGTAAGCACTCCAATTTGTACAAATAATCAACACATCGAATCCCATAATGGTATAAATGTATGTATGATCTATGTACAAACGACTTAATAAAAAAAAAGTCCCAAAGACATTCTAATGTGCCCCCAAACTCCCCAACTCTTCTGTGCCACCGCAGTACACTGCAGAAGAAGGCTTATCACATTACACTGCTGGGGCTTAAAAGTACATAATGCCATATGTCATTGAAGACAGAAGACAGGGACTATTTCTTTGTTTTTTTTTTTTTTATTGCTGGGGATTCATTGAGGGTACAAGAAACATGTTACACTGATTGCATTTGTTGGGTAAAGTCCCTCTTACAATCGTGTTTTGCCCCCCAAAGGTGTGGCACACACCAAGACCCCAACCCCCTCGCTCCTTCCCTCTTTCGCAGGGACTATTTCTTATTCAAGTTTGAACTCCTAGGT
>CAUYON010027151.1:0-22279 GCA_963573935.1 Arctocebus calabarensis
TGCTTCATACACAATCAGAAATATTTTGATCGTACTGTTAGAGATAGCCTTCATGGCATTTTCTTGATCACTATATAAAGACTTGGATACTCTACATTTAATAAGTTTCACCAGTCAGAGACCTCTTTGAGAATCTAGAAAAAATTATCAATCTACTCTACAGAAAATATACCGGTATCAATGAAGAATAAGTTAGGTGACAGAAGGGCATGATTTGCACACTGAAATGACACAGTTTGAAGTGATGCTGTGCCATTTCCTGAGCCCAGGCTTAAAGAATTGGCCTCTTCCACTTCTGGTGTCTGGGACCACCCATTCTCAGAGCCCGCCCACCATACTCTGAGGAAGCAGAAGGGAAGGCCTCCCATCAAAAGCTGCACTTGAGCTCCAGCAGCGGCCAGCCAAAACTTGGCAGCCATGTGAGTGAGCAGTCTCCAAAATGACCACCGTTGACTCCTGAACCAAAGAGGCATTTTCATAGCCAAGCTCTGATCACGTTGCAGATTTGTGACCCAAATAAAGGACTGTTACAATTTTAAGTCATTTCATTTTGGGACGGTTTGTTACACAGCAGTAGACATCTGGAACACTTAATCATGTTGACTGAAGTAAATGAACTAAATAAAAAACATACCTTAATTCCAAAAGCTTTCAAGTAAAACATTTCTATTGGCTTTAGACCCATTTGGGTTTTAACAAATTTTGGACTTCCCCAAACTTGGATGTGGATGGTTATCTGAAAATGGTTCTTCTTTTGACAAACAAAAGCTTCATCTGCTGGTGAAAAATTAAATCCTTTGTCTGTTACAACTCTATAGCCCACATCAGGTCTGGGAAAAGAGAAACCAGGAAACCAATTTTACAAATATTTTCTACACATTTCTTTCATTAATAATTTTAATTCCATAAACATTTCAAGAAAATACTTGGTGAAAAGTGCTTGTTCTATATTTAATCAATTGATTTCTTGAATACTTAATGAAAATAATATTTCAAAATACAGCTGGCTGGGTCCCAGCTTTCTAACTTCTCACAAGGAGGAGGTATAACTCTGGCCAAATGGAAGCCTTGCTTCCTCAGACTGCTTTTCCTCTTCCTGCCTTCTAGACTTTTAATTTGACTCCACAATGCAAAAGAAAGATGTAGGCTAGAGACTGAAAAGTCCACACATTATGCAGACTTGTGAAATATCTGGGCTAGAATTAATCTCTTCTTTTGCAAAAAGTCTCTAAATTTCATCAGCAACACTGTACTCAAATAATCACCCAATGAATGAAGATTCAGCCTCTTGGTGGCCATATGGGGAACAGGCTGATCACAATTCCCAGAAATAGCTTTCAAACCCAACTAGCCAGAGCCAGTCACACTTTTTATTGGAAACGTGTTTTCACTGGAGTTGGTAAATTACTTTTGGGGGGGGCTGGGTTTGAATCCCCAACCTCTGGCATATGGGGCCGGCACACTACTCCTTTGAGCCCCAGGGACCGCCTGGTAATTTACTTTTTATTCTCCCAATTAGGTAATAGAACTGAAAATCTAGTATAGTGGCTACTTCTTCAGAAAGGAAGGGGATAGTTGTGGGGTGGTTAATCAGACTTTTTTCTTTTATTTGTTTATCACTGCTGTGTGTGTGTGTGTGTGTGTGTGTGAGAGAGAGAGAGAGAGAGAGAGAAAGCCGGCCGGGGCCAGGTTTGAACCCCTCACTTCCAGTGCATGAGGTCAGCACTCTCACCACGGAGCTAGGAGTGCCCAGCCAGTCATTGTTATTTTCAATAATCAGACTTTGTGTATAAAGGTGGGACATCCCTGGTCCAATAATCCAAAATCCAAGATGCTCCAAATGCTCCAACACCTTTCTGAGTGCCAACATGACACTCAAAGGTAATGCTCATTGGATCATTTCAGATTCCAGATTGTCACATTAGGTAAGTTAATGCTTAACTGGTAAGTATAATACAAATATTCCCCAAATCTGAAAAACTCCAAAATCAGAAACCCTTCTGGTTCTCAGTATTTTAAGTTAGCAAAACTCATCCTGTAATCTGTTTAATGAAATACTTTTCAAATGTTAATACAAAGAAAACATATTACACGCATAACCTTATCAGGTAGAGAATATAAAAGCTGAAAACTTCCTTGGTGAATTTTCCCACACATGCTGAAGCTATGAAGCATGATTTTTGATTTACCAAGGTTCCTAAATGTAAGTTTTATCTCAAAAAAGAAACCCTTCCCAGGACTACAGGCAGAGGCACGCGGTGCTCACCGCCACTGCGCAGATCTTTGCACTAGCTCTGTGAAGCCTTCATGAAGAACAACAAGAGATTCTAGACTTTGCTCTTATTCCAGAAAGAGAAGAGGTGGATGGGTCTCTTAGGAAAAGTGTTCATCTTCTTTGCAATTTCAGTACCTCCCCAATGGATCAAGCTACTGGGTCATTGATTACCCTCAAGAAGCCAATCAGTCAAAGGCCCCACAGTCACAGTGTCTGCCAGCAGCAAAAAGAAAGTCCATTGAATGGAGAATGTAATAAAGATCACAAGTCCGATGCCATCTGGGAATTTCTTTTTTTTTTCCTCAGATGCACACTTTATTTTATTAAGTCATAAATACATAAATCATGTGTATGTTAATGCATTTATGAGGTACACTGTGCTGATTTTATATACAATTTGGAATGCTTACATCAAACTGGTTAACATAGCCTTTACCTCACTTACTTGATTATTGTGTGAAGACATTTATACTCTACACTTAATAAATTTGATATGTATCCTTATAATATGCACCATAGACGTGATCCCTCCGATTACCCTCCCTCTATTCAACCTCCCCCCCCTTCTCTTCCCTCCTTCATCCTGGGCTATAGTTGTGTTTTATCTTCATATAAAATTGTGGGTGATTATAAATTGGTTTCATAATAGTACTGAATACACTGGATACTTTTTCTTCCACTCTTGAGATACTTTACTAAGAAGAATATGTTCTAGCTCCATCCATGTAAACATAAAAGAATAAAGTCTCCATCCTTTTTTAAGGCTGCATAATAATCCATGGCATACATGTACCACAATGTATTAATCCATTCATGGGTCAATGGTCACTTTGGCTTCTTCCATGACTTGGCAATTATGAATTGAGCTGCAGTGAACAATCTGGTGCAAATATCTTTGTTGTAAAGAGATTTTTGGTCTTCTGGATACACACCTAGTAGAGGAATTGCAGGATCGAATGGCAGGTCTACTTTTAGATCCTTGAGTGTAAACTTCTTTCCTAAAGAAATGTATTAGCTTGCACTCCCAACAGCAGTGCAGAAGTGTTCCCTTTTCTCCACATCCACACCAACATCTGTTGTGGGATTTTGTTATGTGCGCCACTCTTATGGAAGTTAGGTGATATCACAGAGTAGTTTTGATTTGCATTTCTCTGATGATTAAAGATGATGAGCATTTTTTCATGTGTCTGTAGGCCATGTTCCTGTCTTCTTTGGAGAAGCTTCTATTCATGTCTCCTGCCCACAATGAAATGGGATTACTTATTCTTTTCTTATTACTAGGTTTGAGTTCTCTGTGGATTCTGGTTATCAAATCTTTGTCAGAGACATAACCTACAAATATCTTCTCCCATTCTGAGGTCTGTCTGCTTGCTTTACTTACTGTGTTCTTGGCTGTGCAGAAGCTTTTTAGTTTGATCAGGTCCCAGTAGTGTATATTTGGTGTTGCTTCAGTTGCCTGAGGGGTCTTCCTCATAAAGTATTCTCCCAGGCCATTTTCTTCGAGTGTTTCCCCTGCATTCTGTCCAAGAATCTTTATAGTTTCATGTCTTAGTTTAAATCTTTTATCCAGTAAGAGTCAATTTTTGTTAATGGTGAAAGGTGTGTTTCAGTCTTCTACAAGTTGCCAGCCAATTCACTCAGCACGATTTGTTAATAGGGAATCTTTCCCCCAATTTATGTTCTTGATAGGCTTATAGATCAAATGATGATAAGTGTCTGGGTTCATCTCTTGGTTCTCTATTCTGTTCCATACATCTACCTCTCTGTTTTGTGCCAGTAACATGCCGTTTTGATCACTATAGATTTATAGTATAGTCTGAAGTCTGGTAGCATGATTCCTCCTGATTTGTTTTTATTTCTGAGTAATGTCTTGGCTATTTGAAGTTTTTTCTGATTCCACATAAATGAAGTACTATTTTTTCCAGATCTTTAAAGTATGACAGTGGTGCTTTAATAGGGATTGCATTAAATTTGTATATTGCTTTGGGTAGTGTGGACATTTTAACAATGTTAATTCTTCCCAGTCATAGGCATGGTATGTTTTTCCATTTGTTACCATCTTCAGCTATTTCTTTTCTCTAAGAGTTTCATAGTTCTCTTTATAGAGATCTTTCATCCATAGCAAATCCACAACCAATATCACATATTGAATGGAGTAAAATTGAAAACATTTCCACTCAGATCAGGAACTAAGCAAGGTTACCCAGTGTCTCCACTGCTTTTTAACATTGTAATGGAAGTCTTAGCCATCACAATCAGGCAAGAGAAGGCGATCAAGGGTATCCAAATAGGGTCAGAGAAGATCAAACTTTCACTCTTCACAGATGGTATGATTTTATAACTGGAAAGCCCCAGGGACTCAACTACAAAACTCTTAGAAGTGATCAAGGCATACAGCAGCATCTCAGGATACAAAATCAATACTCACAAATCAGTAGTTTTTATATATACCAATAATAGTCAAGCTGAAAAACCAGTCAAGGACTCTATTCCTTTTATAGTAGTGCCAAAGAAGATGAAATATTTGGGAATTTACCTAACAAAGGTCATCCAGGAATTTCATATGGACTCAGGTTTCTAGAATTAATCTGCTAACTTGCTCATCTAAAGCTTAGATGGATAAAAGTATATCGATTTTATAATGAGGGTAATAAGAACTATCTTGATTGAAAGAAAAGAAATTTTTCTTTATGATACTTCAAGCTTCACTATCAAAAACTCTGAAGGAAGGTCGGGCTTCTGGTTTAGATATGAGCATTAGCCTGAAATTTAAGGATGAAAACCGAATCCGAATCAACCCACAAGACTTATACTGTTGAAGATTATTCTGAACATCAATCTCTGATTATAGAAATCTATTTACCTAAGAATGACAACTCTGCTTTGGATATCAAAAGTTAAGTATAAAATTGACTAAATTGACTTTTAAAAAGCTCTTTGATAATACAGGCTTAAAATACCATTCAAAAAAATTGATAAATGTTTAAATCCACTACCTTTATTTTTCTTACATAATTTAGGGGAATGGCATTTTTGTAGCTAATTGCACATAACCATCAAAGAACAGAGCAGTGCTATTTCTGTCTCAGTGATGTAAGTAATGAAATGGGAGGACCTAAATTCTAATCTGGATCAACATTGCCTCCCATTTTTGCTCAGAAAAAGTGAATTGTGGCTAAACTTACAGAATAAATCTGCTTCTGCACTGTTGAGTTGATATTGTCCGTGTTCTCTTTCTCAAGATCATTAGGGCAGAGATGGGCAGTTCAAACAAACCTAAAAATCTCTTTAAATAAGACAACGATTACTGCAAAAACTTGATCAAGTTGGTGCTTGAAGCTGGGAGGTTTTAACTTAAACAGTGTGCCTGGGTGTGGGTTTTATGCCTCAGTGTCCATATCCAAGACAGAATGCAGAATGCTCCCCCCAAAAAAAAATCAAATGAGGCTAAGATTCAAAGCCAAGACCTAAGGACCTTCCATTTCTTTTCTAATTACATATAGTGGAAAAGAAATAAATTCATGAATTTCAATGATACAATTAGCAATTATTCTCCTTTTGCCTCCTGTTAAATATACCAACTCCCAAGTCTGATTAATTCCCTAGATTCCAAGGAAAATATTTCTTCCTTCTAGACCATCCAACATAAAATTCCTAGTGATGAGCTTTGCTATATTTGAATTTGGATAAAACTAAGCAGGCCTTCAGGTTTTACAGCCAAATATTTCTCATTTCATATTGCATTTGTTACTTGAAAATCCTATTCTTTAATCAGTAACATTTTTTAGTGTTTCAGGAAAGATTTATAACCAATGAAAATTCTAGAAGATTTAGGTAGGTAAGTTATAGCGCAAGGAATAAAGAAAAGGTTTAAAGGATGTTTAAGGGTAATAACACATGAGGCGACATTTACTTCGTAAAACCATAATGTCATAAAATAAGGTAACACTTTTCCAGTTTTAGGATATTTTGTATGATTAGATCTCAGTCTTTTAATACAAAGAAACCACCTACTAAGCTTGCTGCCCGGTGTTCTGTCAAAGAGCTTGGTGGGGAGGGGCTGACAACTGAATGTGGCCTAGAAAGTGTTCCATGGCATTGGAAATTAACTGCAAGATGAAACGTTAGTAATGTGGGGAATCTCCATTTTCCAGCTTTTAGCTTAAAAAAGAAAAACTTCCTCTCCCTTCATTGCTGAGAGGGTAAATTACAGTGAGAGAGAGTCACAAGTCTGGTTTGCTGAAGGCCAGAAATTCACACCCCAGCCATTCATTCCTTCATCGGGATCAAACCCTCCTGAGAGTTAGTGCCACTGCCTCCCCTCCCCTCCAGCCCACCCGGAGGTGTTGCTAAGGCCACTTACAGTTTTTCGTAGCAACTGTTTAGTAAGCTGTGCCAGAGGACACCCTGGTACGGCTGCCACTTCAGAGCAGGAGAGCACTGGTCCACAGGTATCCCGCTTTGTGCCTCACCATCATGGCTCTGCACGTCGTAGCTCCTACTCGTCACTGCAAAGAAACGGGTGGGCAGGACCCTTCCTACAAGACTGTTTCTCCCAGACTCGCAGACAGCAGCTTGGAGCTGCTCCGTGGCCACGCGAGGGACAGAGGGGCCCTAAGGAGAGGGTAAGTGCTGGGGGGAGGTGAGCTGCTGGCCACTCAGTGGACCACGCGAGGGACAGAGGGGCCCCGGGGAGAGGGGTAAGTGCTGGGGGGAGGTGAGCTGCTGGCCACTCGGTGGGCCACGCGAGGGACAGAGGGGTCCCAGGGAGAGGGTAAGTGCTGGGGGGGAGGTGTGCAGCTGGCCACAGTCCCTCATCTGGGAAAGCACCACCTTGGGAGCATCGATCTCCCAGGACAGGTGGTGCGTGCTCATTGGAAACTTCACCCCCCATATCTATCTGCTCTGCTTCCCACTCAGCCTTTCCTCACATCCAGTCTATGGGGTTCCAGTGACGTCCACAGCCAGTGCCAGGAGGGCAGGAGACCCTGCTGACCGGTCAAAGGACATCATTCAGCGCTTGCATCAGTGATCACACAGGGGTGAACGTGCGGCTCAGTCCCGTCCACACAGAGTGGATCACAGCACCTCAGGAAATGCAGGGCCAGAGGTGCTCGCGTTTTTCAAGTTTGAACCCATGAGACACTTCTCCAGGAGCTGCTGGCACCATGCTGGCGAGGGAAGAACCCAGCTGGAAATGAAGCCAGCACAGCAAGCCGAAGGCGGAGTCGAGAGTGAAAGGCACCCAGTCCTGACAACGTGTTCTGAGTTCTGGGTCCGATCCTAAACTCTTGGGTTACAAGAGCCAGTAGTAAGTCCCTTGTGTTGGGGGTGTGTTTAATTTTCTTTGTTTGCTCAAGGCAGTTTGAGGTATTTGGATTTTTCTTTGTTTTCATTAATTACAACCAATATATTCTGGGTTTTACAGGTTCTTTGTAGTACCAACACTCTGTGGTCCAACTAACCTTTTGAACACAGAGAAGTTATTTATTCACTTAAAGTGTTACTTTCCTCAACTGCAAAGTTGAAATCAAAAACGGGTTTCCTGCTGTCATCGACACAGCCCAAGCCAAGAGTGTGAGGTAATAAAAGGGGAGGCCCTTTCAGAAGCTGAACCCAAGATAAAGTAACAGAGAAGACCCCGTTAATGTGTGGTGTCAACTACATGAAATTGCCACTTTGGGATGTCAACAACGGTGAATTTCACATGCGCGACCTACTGTTTTGGCGTGATCTTTGCCAGGTTGTACGTCTTCCTTTGAATACCCCTCCCAACCCATACAATTCCACCTGGGATAACTTTAATGTAAAACGCTATTGGTACATTTGCCATTTTCCTTTCTTTCTCACCCCCCTACTGTCACTAAGGCCTGACACAGCGGGGAAAGGGAACTAGGGGACTTTCAAAGACCAGGTGCAGGCCATGGGCTGGGAAGTGCAGGGGGGAGGGGGTGGACTGATCTTTCTAACTTGTCCTGCCTTTATGCTTCCACTAATGACTTTCTAAAATACACAAACAGAACTGCATTAAGTCTCTTTTGATCCCAAATGTCACCAAAAATGTATTTTCCTTGCGGTACCACTACTAAATGTCACCAAAACATCCATTCATTTTGAAAAGATTTAGCAAAATCCAGAAAACTTTTTCCCAGCTGGACCCCTGTAGGTGAGCAAAGGAAGGAGCTCCTCCCACCCTCACTCTTCCCTAAGTTACCTGGTCCAAAATCTTTTCCAAAAATGGAAAAGAAACCCTATTGTGGTTATCCTGCTTGCACAAAATTCAGAGAAAGGGAGAAACCAATTCTTCCTGCTTTCCTTTCTTCTGCAATGGAGAGAGGATCAAGGAAGGGTTAAGAGCTTGGAGTTCAGGATCAAGACAGACCTGGGTTTGAACCACCGCTCTACCCTGCTTCGAGGCTGAGCCACCTTAGGAAAGTGATTTAAGCTCTCTGAGCCCCAGCTTCCTTGTGTGCAAAATGGGAAAATACTACGACTCCTGTTAGGGTTCCTGGAGTGATCAATGAGATAACGTTGGTAAAGTGCGAGACGTGGCGTCTGCTACCAGTGAGAACGAAGACAGTGGCCCCTTTGGGGATTACTAGTGGTACTGTCAGTATCACCTGTGCTTGTTTCCACTCAGGGACTTGCTTATCCCTAAGAAGCCGTGGGAGATGTTCCTATTCTAGGTCCCACAGTCCCCATGCGAAGTGAAATAACGGGTCCATACCCTGACTCAACACCAGCTAACTCAGGCCCTTTCTTATTCGGGCATGACGATGTGCCCAGATGTGCAGCCCAAAGCAGCTCTGCTCCTCCAGAAAGCGACGCAGAGGGTGGACAGGAGGCAGGCAGCACTGTGCTCGGGGACACCAGCATTGTCTGCCCTTTCCTGTCACCATAGCAAATGTATCAGAGCAGCCGCTCCAACAGGGGTGGCAGGTGTGGCTTCCCTAGGAGATGAAGAGCAACTGGAGAAACTCCAAGGAATGGAAACTGAGACCCAGGCCCAGACTGAGGTTCCAACACAAGCCTGAGCCAGAGGCTGGGACTTAACACCATTGCCGACCCCTGCTGCTCTGAGTCTATCTGCACCAGGGCCCTGTCCCAGACGCGGCCCAGAGCACTTTATCACTTCATTAAACCACCTGCAAGGTCAGAATTCTTTAGGTCCATAAACCAAAAAAGAGTGCACAGATACAAGTGCGCAATTTTATACTTCTTCATAAAATGAATTCTGTGTAACTACCACTCCATCAAGAAATAGGATGAGTCCAATCCTGCGGGACACACCCACCTCTCCCCTAATACTATGTAATTACCCTCCTGCCCAACACCGGCGCTATCCTGAAATCCACTAATAACACTGTAGAGTCTACAAAAATAAAATACTGTGGTACATCGTATGCTTCTGCGCTGGCTTCTTTTGTCCAACCATGTTTATGAGGTTCAGCCGTTATGCAGCCAATAGCAGTCCTCTTTTTCATTTTCATGGCCTTGTCACACTTTGCTGGCCATTTGGGATATTTTCATGTTGTGGTATTATAAATAATGCTGCATGGATGTTCCTATGCCTGTGGTGGGAGTGTGTACACATTTCTGCTAGGTGCTTTCCTAGGGGTGTAATCCCAGTCATGGGATATGCTTGAGCAGACACTGCCAGGCGTGTTTCTGAAGTGGTTCCGAGGCAAGGATCTTTAATCTCACTTAGCATATGCGGGAACTGAAGTTCAAAGATCTGAAATAACTGTCCCAGCATCAGAGCTGTTAAGTGGAAGAGGCGGGATTCCAACCTTCCCCTTCCTTGCTGCTGGACTAAAGATACCCTGAGAAAATCACCAGAAGAGAGAAGTTGGGGAAGGCAGCAAATGGCCCACAGGCCTTTAGACAAAACTGACAGCGGGCATTTGAACGCCTTTCAAAATATTATCATACACCTTACTTAAAAAAAAAATCTTGGAAATGGGTAAAGTAAAAATTATTATTCTCATTTGATTAAAAAAAAAAGTCGGGTTCTGAGTCCCAAATTCTTAGAGAAAAGAGGTAATTTTTTGGACTTTGCAGTGTGAGTTTAAACAGCATACCTCTCACTCTGGGCCAGAAGCGATGACTCTGGCCATTGAAGATGCTTTCATATTTGAAACTCAGAATTTAAGAGGACTAACACCTCCCAGGAAAGCCATGAACCGTCTTACATTTGGGGTTCAGACAGGTGGGGCTAGGCCTCAGCCAGCAGAGCTCATGCACCAGCAGCTTTCTTGCTAAGCAAGATTTTCCTTCTGCTCACACCAGCCCAGTCATCTACATTTTCAGTCCTATAAATGGGGCTCTGGGAACCCTTGGCCATAGTATACCACTTGGGAGAAGGTCACCAGAAAAGCCTTGTCAATTGACTCAGAACATCTTCCCCAATCAAAACTGGTGATCCTGCTCCTGCCTGTAGGACTGGCCTGTGTTTCTCCTTCCTCCAACAACACACTGTTTCTCCAGGACCTTTGTGAAAACCCTGGACCTTGGCAACATGAAATGCAAGCGATCCACTGGAAAATGTTTGCTAAAAATATAAAGTGTAATGAAAACCTGGCATTTGGATTGAATGCGTCTTTGCTTTTCGTTTGTTTTTTTGTTTGTTTTGGGCCCTGGGAAGCTGCTCATTTTCATTCTGAAGTTGTTGTCTGGAACCAATTATCTTTAGGGAACTTCTCAGTGACCTGTGAATAGGGCTTAAACCAGGGACACAGGATTTCCTGTCTGTTGAGGTATTTTGGTTACTCTTCCGTGCTTGTTCTCTGAAGACAGTAAAATCTCTTTGCCGTCTCCAGGCCAGGCAGCAGAAAACTGTTGCAGGATGGAGCTTTCCCCTGGCATGCCCAGGATGATTTGAGCACAGTCTGGTTGGGAGAGGAAACTCTGGAAGGTTTGAGTGACTTGCCCTGGATCCCTTAGTGAGCTGGTAGGAGAATGCACAGATGGTTCCCTCATCTGGCTAGGAATTTACTCAGCCTTTTATGCTTCAGAATCATAAAGAAGCTGCAGGCTACTGCAGGGGTCCCTGAAGAAATTAGGGTAACCTTGCACAGAAAGGTGGATGGAGAACTCCGTGTTATCCAAAGAGGGGGCTTTAATCAGCTCTGTGTTGCTGGGGTTGAAAGAAGAAAAGTGGAGCGACTGCTGGCCCCAGTGGACGCGTGTCAACAGAACGGAAGCAGTTAGAGGGTTCATTTATACAGGGCTGGACGCTCAGCACAGTTCTGACGCAGCACTGGCCCCTCCCCCCCAGGGGCTGATGGGTAAGACTTGGCTGAGACCGTGAAGTCAACGTCCAGAGCCCAGGCTGGAGTCCCTCAAAGCATCAGCCATAACCATGGGGCTGGGGCTTGAGCTGATGCTGGTGGCAGGGGCAGCAACCCCGCGGTGAGGCTGCGGTTCCCCCACTCCAGGGAGGCCACACAGCATGCGTCTCCTTTCAGGGTGGTTTAAATTAAACCTCTAGAGTTTGGGCAGTTACAGGACGGGGAGCCCCAGGAGGGAAATCTTTCACTTCTTGCCAATCTGACACAGGATAGAAGAGAGGGGTCCTGGTACCCTGAACTTGGGGCACTGTTCACACTACCCATATTGGGGTCTTCACAGTGGCTAATGTCATTGGCCTAAAGTATTATCCTCTTTCCTAGTAAGTGCCATAGCCTTTCCTCTGAAAATTCTGAAGTTCAAGTTTTCAGACACCAGAAGACCAATTGGTTTGCAACCTTCATCAGGTCTCTAAGTTCAAACCTGATGCGTCTCATGTTACACACACAGAGCAAAAACACTGAACAGGCTGATCCCTTGGGCCCCAGATGATTCTGATGAAAGACTCCTAAGACAATCAGACTAAAGGTCAGAGATTGCTGGGTTCTCGCCAACCTGAAGTGAGCGTGAGGGAACATCAACTTCCCGCCTTCCTGCTCCACCGGGAACCTTTCCCAGTCTTGCTTCTCCCAGCGCCTTCCGTGACCCAGCAGCATCGCCACCTTGTTAGGCCTGCAGATCTCAGACCCCACACAACCACCCACCCATCTAATGTGCACAGGCCAGGTGACAAGGGTCGCACTGGGCACAGCAGCAGGCGCTTGAAGCCACTGCCTGCTGCCCGCTGCCAAGGGCCTGGGTCCTCTGAGACACAAGGCCTGTGGCATTAAAAGGCTGGCGTTTCACCCACACCAGAGGACAGGAACAGCATCTCAGCCTGGGAGCACCTGTGTAACCTCACCTGCATGCAAGGCATATCAAGAGTGAAGAAGCAAACCCTCGGATCCTGTCCCTGCCCTCCCTGGAGAAAGGACACCCACGGGGCTGCTCAAAGGCTGGGAAACGCCTTGAGAGCGGCCAGGTTTGCTCACTTGGTCTGGAGGGGTGGGCCCACACCCGGCAGTCCCCGGCGTCCCCCTGCGACTGTGTGTACTTTCTCTTCTTGGCTGGAGGCAGTGGGTCTCTACAATGAAGAAACCAAAGAGAATATCAGCATTCTTCTTCCTTCTCTGAGATACGATAAATCAAATTTTAATTTCCTGGGTCTCTCTTCTCCGCTTTCCTAAATCTAATTCCCGTTAGTTAGGGTCCCTTGAGCCCTACTCATCTGAAACTTGGGTTTTCTTTAAAAAAAAAAAAATCCCAATAGATCTGAGATTCATCTACCTGAAAAATAAACTGACAGTTACAGAGAAGACCCTGCTATACAGCACAGGGATGTATGTCACACTGAAAACTTTTTTCACATGGAGCTTTACCACAATCTTGGATGGCCTTTGCTCGTGTTGACACTCTCTATATCCAGAAGGGGGAATTAAAAGGAGAAAGGGCGAGGAGAGGCGGGGAGAGGGAGACAAGCATGACTGCCCAGTGGACAGACACTCTCCCGGGAGCCGCCCGCGAGTCCCGCCACCTCCCAGAATCTTCCTGCGTATTTCTGACACTTTGGCTTTTCTTTAAATGAGGAGCTTGGGTTTAAAAGATTGCCGGGCCCTGCCAGGTCCTATCCGCGTCTCAACACTGCCACCTCCCGCCCGGGACCCGCCGCCCGGTCAGGGTCACCGCCAGGGGCGCCCGCGGCGCCTTCGCGGCTCCTGATCGGTCCCTGTACCCGGGGAGGTGGCACAGGGGCTGCCGATGGTGACAACAGCTGACTCGCAGGCGAGAGGACGCGGACGGGTCCAGGGGCGCGGCAGGAAGCCTGGGGTCCGGGCAGCAGCTGTGGAAGCCCCCGGCGGCGCTGAGCGGCGGCGTCCCGGGCGTCCTCCCGGCGGCGAGCCTCGGAGTCCAGCCGCGCGCACCTGGAAGACAGGGAGACAAGTGCCCCTCTCTGGCGCCACCCAGCGTCCAGCGAGAGGCGTCCCTGAGCCAGACGGCGCGCGGGGGGCCGCACTCACCTGTCACCTGCAGAGGACTGCAGGAGTCCGAAGCGGAATAGGGCGGGGTGTCCGGGAGCTGGTGGTGCCTGGGGAACAGAGACGAGCGTTGCTGCTTTGTTTCACTCTATTCCATTATATTTTTGTCACAATGGGAGGCAGCCCCAGGGTACGGGACCCAGCGCGGGCTCCACCTGCTGGGTCCGTGGAGGCCAAACCCGTGGTGCCCTGTCCCGTGTCACGTCCCGGTTAAGCGAGGGGGCGTTGAGTCCCAGTTCTTCCGTTCCCTAGTTAAGCATCCATGGACAAGTACGAACCTCTGCAGGCCCCCATTTCCTCACCGACAAAATGGGGATAATTATTACACCTGTCTCACAGTTGTTGTGAGATAAAGCCGGAACACAAGGCCCCAAACACAGCGTGCTCAGCAAAGTTGAGTTAATATTATTGCTTCTTCTACAGAAAACACAAACATATAATGTGATGGTATCCCCATTGCAAATTATGTGAATGTATAAATTGTCAATGCGTCCCCCAAATATGTACCTCTGTTATGTATCAATAAATTTTTTTACTTATTGATACTTAATATTTCCAAAGCACTTATACCAAGGAGAGGCTGCACACACTCTTAGGGCTGAAGCAATGGGAGGTGCTACCACTGAAGCAAGGACTTTTCCATGTGTGCTTCAGGGGATCCCAACGTTCTTGAAAGGAGCTTAGGAGTTTTACAAAAGAACATTTTTAAGTAGCTGGGAGAAAATAACCTTTCTCTGTTTTATAAAGTACAAATACAATTTTATTTTTTAAAAAAATGTGTGACAACTTCTGTCCCAAAAGATCTACGAGTTCCTTACAGCCCAGAATCTCTGGGACTCTGTTAACACGTGTATACAAGCAGCACCATCCTCCACTTGAATCTCTTGCTTGGAGAGTATGTTATCTTGTTTTCTTGGTTGATTAAAATACCACGTAATTCAATGAAGAAAAAAGTTTGCTTTTATCATTTACTAGAAAAGTTATGTATTTTCTCCTCCAACTGTTTCTTTATAATTTATTTACTTCCTATCAATAAAGAAAGAGAGAACACACATTTGCCTTCTTTCAAAAACACCACCCAAATGGATGTGAATGGATAAACAGGCCCAAACACAAAAGATGCAGAGTTCGTGGGCTGACCACAGCGGACTTTACTGCAACAACATGGCAACAGACAGAAATAGAACAGGTGGTGACTGAATCAATAGATGGGAAAAAGTAAAACAGGACTGCCTGGAGATAGTGGAGGGGACACAGTTAGCCAATAAGGCGTTTTCCAAACAAACAAAACCCCATTAAAGGACACTAGAGTCACCCAGGAACTTCTGAATTTAGTAGTAAAGGCAGAGCTGAAAACAACAGGCTGGTTGAAGGTTTTTGGGTAAGAAACAGCTAGATCCTTACTCCACCCATAAGGCTATGGCCATCACCCCCAACATAAGCCGGAAAGGTTCAGTCTCTGGAGAAACGCACCCAGGGAAACCACGGGACAGAGTCAAACAGGCAGGGTCAGGGCCTTGGGTCAGATGCTGGGCTGAAAATGGAAGGATTAATTAAACATCTAAACCCTGATCTGTAAGACCCTTCTTCAACTGTCAGACCCTCCATGAGTAAGAAATTGGAATACTGTCCTCAAGAAAAATTGAATATATTCATGGGGGGAAATGGTCATTTGAAGTCACCAGGAAAACAGCCTGTCCCTGTCTGATCACTGTAGCTTGAAATTCATCCTTTGAGAATGATAGTGATTTGCACACAGAACTTCTTAAACAAGAACAAACCATGAAGGATCAGACATTATCAGAAAGCTTTCGACATTAAAGACAGAACAAACAACCAGATTAAGAAGGAGTGTAAGACTCTTTCGCTTCTGATATGACTGGTAAATTCCCACTAGACCTGACTCTCCCGAGGACACACTCTAAACTCTGCAAAAATACCAAAAAACAAACAAACAAAAACTCCACAACTAACCAAAGAAGGCACTGGGAAGTAGATAAAAGCAAGAAGATGCTGGAGGGCCCCAAATGGGAAGAAAGTCACGGCAGACACACAGCAAGTTGCTTGCGGCATTCAGCCTGAGGCTGGTTGACGTCAGAATAGCAGAGCAGCTAAAACTCTGATAGAAACGTTCTGGCCTGAACAACCAGGGTTTGGGGCAAACATAGCTGCTGAGAAGTAAAAGAGGAATCCTGGAAAGGAAAAACACAGAGGGGGAACCCCAGAGTCTGGGTATAACTCTGCCCAAGTCTCTTGCTGACTCCTGAGCCATCAATGTGCAGAGCTAGCTACACACAGCCAGAGAGAAAGGACCAGACTGAAGTCTGGACTACTTCCCAGGAGACAGAGTGTACAGCTTGAGTGTAAGTGATCTCCCCCTAAGGCAGTGGTTCTCAACCGTCCTACTGCTGCAGTGTATTTCATTGTTACAAACGGGTCATGACCCACAGGTTGAGAACCGCTGTGCTAAGGCAAAAGGACTACAGTAGAACTTCTGTAAGCTGACCACCCAAGGGGACTCTAAGGAACTGGTCAACATACAGAAGTGGTCAGCATAAGGAACTAGGCCTATGGTACTGATATATCCCCATGGTGGACGTCTTGTCTATGAAAATTAGGTCAACCTACGGAAGTGGTCAGTGTAGGGAGGTGGTCAGCTAAGGAGATTCTACTGTGTGTATCTTGTTAGGAGGAATAAGAAAGAATCCAGACGTTCACAATGTCCAGCTGCTCAGCAAACAAAGAACCAAGAAAATGCAGCCCAGGCAGGAGGCAAAGAACAATCAATGAACCACTGCCCAGAAATAATCCAGATTGGCAAGGATATTACAGCGGTTGTTATACGTAAGTTTAAGGTAGCAGAGGAACAGGTCCTTGCAAAGTTTATACAATACAATTCTCAGCAAAGAAATGGAAACTGTTACAAAAGAACCAAATAGAAGTTCTACAATTGGAAAAATTATAGAAATAAAATTAAAAATTACTGGGGTGGGCTTAAAAGCAGAATGCAAAGGTGGGGGAGTTTTGAGTAATCACTATGCCTGTGTGGCCAGTAGCTGGCAAAACCAGCTTCCACTGACTCTAGCTTCTGGTTTGGTCTGTAAACTTCAGGCTTGCAGTCAGCAGTTACACAAGAGAAAAAAAAAGAAAAGCAGAACTCAAAGATAGATCAATAGACACACTCCAATCTAAAGAACATAGAGGAAAAAAACAATTTTTAAAAGAGAGAGAAAAAGAGATTTATGAACCCATGGAGATGACGACATAGAAAAAATGCTTAAATCCATTACAGTCAAAAGTTTCACAAATTTGGTAACAGACATAAGCTTTTGGAGTTTTAGTGGACGTAGGTGTAACGTAACAACTACAGCATACCAGAGACGATGGGAGTGGAGACAGGTGGAATTGTATACTGGAAGGTTTTCACATTTTCTATAAAGTGGTGCAATATTAACTCTAAGTAAAGTATAAAAAGTCAAATAATGCAAAAAATGTATAGCTAAATAGATAAAATGAATTCTAAAAATTATTCAAATAATACAAAAGAAGCCACGAAAAGAGTTACGGAGGAATAAAAAACAAAAGGGACCCCCAAAAGACAGGTAACAGACTTCTGAGGTTTCAGTTATCCATAATCAGCCTCAGTTCAAAAATAGAAAATTCCAGAAATAAACAATTGATAAGTTTTAAATGGCATGCCATTCTGAGTAGCATGATGAAATCTCATCCTGCAAATCATCCCTTTTTCCATCATATCCACACTGCACACATTACCCGCCCTTAGTCATTTAGTAGCCTACCTAAGACAGGTAGGTCACTGTCACCATGTCACAGTGCTTGTGTCCAAGTAACCCTTACTTAAAATGGTCCCAAAATGCAAGAGTAAGGATGCTGGCAATTCAGAAATTCCAAAGAGAAGCCGTAAAGACAAAATGATATAATGCCGACGTTGCTAAGATCTGTCGTAAAAGCTAATTTTTTATTGATGAAATTGTGAAGAAGAAGAAAGAAAATTTGTGTGTAGTACACATCAATACTAGCCACAGTTTCAGGCATCCAGTAGTGGGTATCCCATGGACAAGAACTACTGTACAGCAATATCAATAATTATGTTAAATGTTAAAAGATCGGATACTCTGATGAAAAGGCAGAGATTATAAGAATGAATTTTTTAAAAGCAAGACCCCACTGTAAGTTGTCTGCAAAAAAAAAAACACTTCAAATATAAAGACTCAGGTAAGCTGAAAGTTAGTCGAGAGGAAAATGTGTATAAGAAAGGGAAGTGGTTTCATGAATAATAGCTAAAATAGACTTCAAAACTAAGAGTACCGCCCTAGACAAAGAGGCTCATTTTGTAATAACAAAAGAGTCATTTCATTAGGAAAGCATAGGAATCATGATTGTTTATACACCTAATATTAGAGCTTCAAAATGCATGAAGCAAAAATTGGTGGAACTAAAAGAAGTCACAGACAATTGACAGAACAAATTAGAACTAAAGAAGTAAAAAGTCAGTAAAGACAGTTCATCAGAGGAATGGCTTTAAGAGGAAAAAAACTGATGTATTTTTATCTTAAGAGATGTGTTTTTATATTCTTGGGTCTTTTCAGAGAATTTGAGGGAAGAATTAATGGTAGCTCCATCAAAGCCAAACAAATTGTGGAAAAAAGGCAGTGATCCGAGAAAAACAAAAAGAAAGAAATCATTGTACATTATGTAAAAACACATGATGATAATAATGGAAGCCCTGGATGTTACCCCAACTAAAAATTTTTATACAACTTTATGATATCGGAAGGCTGGGGTTAGACGTTAATGTAGGATATGGTATAAGAAAATTAAACCCTCCCAGATGATATTAAGTTCTTCAAATGTAGAAAGAAAGCAATATAAAAGTGTCATGAGGTATGGGGGTCGACAATTAAGTTCACAAACTTATCCTAGAGAAAGTGCTACAGACCTTGTTGCTCCATGTCACTGTGGTCACCTCCAAGCACATCCCTTGCCCACCTGCTGGCTGTAGTGATACTCATCAATGAGGTATGGAGCACTTTTTCTAGGTTGAATTTGTGAACTTAATTATTTGCCCTCGTATAGGACAGAAATAGCTACAGGAGGTGGAAAGTGACTACTTCTGGGAAAGCCAAATTCAAGGGCAAGGGGAGGGGCAGGGAGGGGATTCCTGGGACTGTTCCGCTACCAGCCCCATAGACGCTGTGGCTTCAATCCTGCACATCCATCGTCTATAAATTTCTAATTACAAATTAAATGTTATAATTGTGTGTGAGATCTCACAGTTTCACACTCAAGGCTTTAGGCAGGTGTTCAGTTACCCTTGCAGTGGAGTGGAGACACCACTGAATTGAATAACATTAATGAAAACGGACAATCACAAGCAAAGTATCCATCTACTTGAGAACCCTGGCACGGCACACGGTGAACGGGCATGCACGCTCACCCCGCAGCCCTCCGTGGAGAAGCAGAAGTCCCCGTGCAAAATGACAGGAATGATGTGTTGGTGGTTTTGGAATTTTAAATGCCACAGCCACTCCTTTATTTCATTGTATTTTATGCCCTTCATTGCACAATGCATTTGCATATATTTAGAGAATTTTTGCAGTTGGGAGATTTGACAGAAGAATGAATGGTAGTAAGCAAACTGTTGAAACCAAGGCAGCGGTGGACTTCCGGGAGAACAGTGCTGAGTGGAATGTGTCTGCGCTTCCCAACTCTTCCCTACTCGCAATCACATGTCAGGAATCCCGGCAATGCCCTCATGGGATTTGGTTTGGCCTCATGCTTGAAACTTGTCTGTGGTGACAAAGGGATTTCCAAGAGGCAGGCAGGCACCAGAGAGTGACGGAGACCGTGGGTCATTCCTCGAGTGGCCAGCCCTGTCTCTAGCTTCAGTAGGAGATAGCTGTGAAAATGAAGAGATTCTTAGCAGCCGGTAATAATAATAATAATAATAATGATCATCTGCTTTCTAAACGTCCTCTTCTCAGACATACAATTGGTTTTTGCCTTTTGAAGGATGACGCAGTCCCCTCAGGGCTGGATGCTACACAAACCAAAAGAGGAAGTTGACAAAATAGACCGTGCCCCTGGCCGGTTGTACATCATAACGCCAGGTGCTGCCCCCAGACCAGCAGCCTCTTCCACATCACAGCCAGGCTTGGTCCGGCAGGTACCAGGTGCCCGCCGTGCTGGTGACTCACCCAGGGGCCACCGTGCAGGACACACACAGTGTGAAGGTGTGGTCTCCATGTGAATGTCCAGGGAGGACACTCACAATTCCATGGTCCTGTCCCCACTTTTCTGCAGTGTCCCCAGGTGCCTCCTCATGACACGCCTGCCCCTTCCCCAAAGCTTCACTGCCCCTCACAGCAAGCTCAGCTCAGCACAGTGCCTGGGACCGAGTGGTACTTAACAAATACAAAAGATTGAAGGACAGGTGGCCGTGAACGTGTGCACCTGTGAATGCATATATCAAGAGCAGCCTCCCCTGACCGCCTCCCCCCTTACCTCGCTCTCTGGTCTTCGTCTCACTCAGTGACCTGACTCCACCTGCCCTGGTCTTGCTCTTCCCACCCCAGTGGGCTGACAGCTGTAGAGTGCGGGGGAGGGGAGGAGAACGGCCCACCCCAGGAGCAGGCATAAGGAAATGCATTGTCTGTAGAGAATTTGAGAACAATACTGAAGCCCACAGAGAGCAGGTCTGCTTTTCATTATGGCCACGCAGCGTTCATTCCAGAAAAATGCCCGAGTGCCCTGCCAGGGCAGACCGCTCCTCCTGCCCTGCCCCCGCCGTCTGTTCACTGTCCTGCCCCATTTCCACTAGAAAATGGCTGTCACTGAAAGTATTTTCTAATTTTTCGTGTGTGTGATTTATCCTCTGGTATGGACTTTCACATTGACAACCTGTTTTAACACTGTATGAGCACATGTGCTCCTTGGGTGTGCCCAGCGGGGAGAGCCTGATGGGCATCCAATAAATACTGGGTCAAGCTTGGATTGGGCTTCTACCCACCACCTGCAAGGTGGGATGGGGAAGGGCCCTGGCAGAAACGCTGTCAGTGGATGAGGAAGCCCAAGAAAAGCATTTCACAGCACGGCCTGAGAAACAAAGCCAGAGAGACACCCCTGCTCCCTCCTGCCCTCGGCCTGACCCCTCACGCCCTCCTCCACTGCCTCCTTTCAGAACCTTCTCTGGGAAACTGCTGTGGGCAGGGGCCACACTGACCTTGGCAAGCGTCATCTGGGCAGGTGCCACACTGACCTTGACGAGTGTCATCTGGGCAGGTGCCACACTGACCTTGGCAAGCGTCATCTGGGCAGGTGCCACACTGACCTTGGCGAGGAAATCTGGGCAGGTGCCACACTGACCTTGGCCAGCGTCCTCTCCTCTGATCTCTACAGGGAACTGTTACTGACTCTAAAGCACAGGCAAAGGAACCAGGGCTGGATGGGGCTAAACAATTTACCCAACATTGTTTGGCTAGTTGAGCTCAAGTCAGGTGGCCCACCCTAGAGTTTATCCTCTAAACTCTAAACGACAGGGTGTTTTACATACAGACCATCCTACTCCAATCATCACAGGGTATTTTATTTTGTACAAATATCCCCAGAATCAAGGAGAATCAGGCAATGCTCCAGCCCCGTCTTTCTCTTACTACATCAGTCACAGCTCAGAAGTCACACCAGTCCTTGACCTGAAACCACCACGGACAAGGTCTTCCCACAGAGCCGCACGTGCCAGCTCCCTCCCTTCCGCATCAACAGGTGTCAGCTCCTCTCTGCTGACGGAGGGGCTACGACCCGCAGGCGCTACCGGCCACCGCACTCATCTCGCCCGCCACCCCCACTCATCTCGCCCGCCACCCCCACATGCCAACTTCCAAGGGAAACCCACGATATTAGACGCTGCACTCAACCGCTGGAATAAAAGAAAATGAAACCTGTGGTTGATTCGTTCACAGATCTAAGGTGTTGCCAAGGCTCCTCCTACAGAGCCACCTTCTCAAACATCCAAGCGTCCCCTGCCTCCTGCTGCCCACGGGCAGGGCCTCAAGATCACCAGCACTCATTAGCATCTCTGCTCCCCAGCATAATTACTATCACGCGAGCGAGCCGTCCTGAGCCAGCCCTAGGACGCGAGTGAGCCGTCCTGAGCCATCCGTAGGACGCGAGTGAGCCGTCCTGAGCCAGCCCTAGGACGCGAGCGAGCCAGCCTGAGCCAAACCTAGGATGCGAGTGAGCCGTCCTGAGCCAAACATAGGACGCGAGTGAGCCAGCCTGAGCCAGCCCTAGGACGCGAGCGAGCCAGCCTGAGCCATCCCTAGGACGCGAGTGAGCCGTCCTGAGCCAGCCCTAGGACGCGAGCGAGCCAGCCTGAGCCAAACCTAGGACGCGAGCGAGCCGTCCTGAGCCATCCGTAGGACGCGAGTGAGCTGTCCTGAGCCAGCCCTAGGACGCGAGAGAGCCGGCCTGAGCCAAACCAAGGACGCGACACAGCAGTCCTGAGCCATCCCTAGCACGCGAGTCAGCAGTCCTGAGCCCGCCGAAGGACGCGAGGGAGCCG
>CAUYON010027152.1:0-10879 GCA_963573935.1 Arctocebus calabarensis
TTTGAACCAACCTTGTACCCCTCCAAAAAATGGATAATGGGTTTTTTTTAAGAATAACATCTTGTAAGAATGATTGAAATACAATAAAATGAAGGCAGACTCAATAATTTCCTTCTTAGGAAAAGAAAAATCTATTTTCTGGTGTCTTAAAAGTCATTAAAAAGATACACTATTGTGGGCCACACCTACAGTGCATCTTAGAAGGCTCTTGATTTTAAGAACATCTTGACTAATTATAATAAAGGCGATTCTGGGCAAAGTGTGAAGAACATGCATTTAAAAGTGAGAGACCATGTGTGTGCGCACACGTGTGTGCCTTCAACTTACCTGAATCTGCTGCTGACTTCTGCCCAAGACTGCGGCCCTTACCGCTCCCGTTCCCAGTGGCTGCACTTGTAGTAGCTGCCTTCCTCTCCCCAGAGCTGGCATTGCAGAGGAAGTGTCCCAGTTTGTACTCATGGGCATTACTGCACCTGTTTAGATGGTACCCGTCAGCCTCGTTTTAGATGTTCTGCCTGCTTTTTACCATTTTGTTCTCCTGTGTCCAGCTGCTATTTTGGAAAAGTAGAGAAAATAGCCAAAGAGAGGGAGAGACAGAGGCTCGCACTGGTCACTGGTCCTCTTGCTACGTAAACAAGTGTAAGGAAGGAATGAGGGAGACAACATTTGCTTCCAATGAGCTTCCACACTGAAGCACTTCTTCCAGAGCCACCTCGAAGGACGGTGACGGGAGAAGAATCTTCATGGGCATCATTTGAGTGCAGCACAGGACGATCCCTAGCACACAGAGTGACACTTTCCCTGGGATGAGGGATGGAGAAAGGGGGATGAGAGATAAATAAAATGCCTTCATCTTCACCCACCAGTAAAAGGCCAACCACCCAGTGTCCAGGCATCTCTGCCTCCAGGCTGCCTTCATTCCACACCCCCTAGGAACTCAGGCTTTGCTCGACAACTATAGCATTGATTAAATGACCATGGGTTTGGCATTGAAGATACCCAAACATGAGTAAGTTGCAGGCGCTGATTTGAGGAGACTCCACAATATCATGGAGAAATGAAATTATGGACATTATAAGTATTAGAATAAAGAAAACTGTAAAGCAATAGGGCATCAAGAGAATAAATAGCTGGAGAGTTAAGGAAAATTTTGCAGAGGAATTTAATAGTTGAGCTGAGGCCTTAAGATAACAGGATGGTCCTAGGCAGGGAAGGAAAGGACTCTATGTTTAGAGAGCTAGATACAGAAAAGTCTGCAAGGGTGACTGAACGTGCCGGACACAGGTTAAGATGTGCAGCTGGAGGAATCAGCTGGATTCAGGCCCAGGCAAAAGAGTGACGCCATCAAGAGATTAATTAAATGAATCAATATTTAATAACCCTTAGAGGAGGTGTTTGTTAAGCAATAAAATAAAATAACATAAATACATTTGTAAAGGTGACAGAATGAAAGTTTATCTTTTATTCCTCTGTGTGTTTCTACCTGGATCGTTGAGTACACACACACACACACACATAGACACACAGAGATTCTCTTCATTCTCTGGAAGCTGACTTCTTTATACAGTGTAATCCAGTAAATCTGACTAAGGCCACCTTTGAAATGCCTTCATAGAAGAAGGCAGTTGGGAGTGATCTGGAATGGCATTGAGTCTTTACTTTCTTCACAGGTTTGGAACACTGTTCATTGGGAGCTTCATGACTTCACAAGGGAATTGGGCATGGTTGCTCATGCCTGTAATCCTAGCACTGGGGGAGGCTGAGGGGAGTGGATTGCCTGAGCTCAGGAGTTCCACACCAGCCTGAGCAAGAGCAAGACTCCATCTCTACCAAAACCAGAAAAACTAGCCAGCTGTCATGGGGCATCTGCAGTCTCAGCTAGTGAGGGGGCTGAGGCGAAAGGATCCCCTGAACCCCAGAGTTTGAGGATGCTGTGAGCTATAACACCACAGCACTCTACCTTGGGCAACACAGTGAATATCTGTCTAAATAAACAAGTAAATAAGCAGAAATCCAATAGTCCCCCACCCTGAATAGCTAACTAAGAATGAATTCCCCACATCAGGGATTGAGCAACTGAAGAGCACAAAATATAAATCAATTCCTTTTTAATCTCTGTTGTGATGAATTGAGTTAAACTGGGTCAGGTCTAATTAAATGATGAGTTTAAAGGACAGATTTCCCCAGCAGAAAACCAATGTGCACAGAAGCACAATGTAAATTTGAGCACCAGCTGCCTTTAGACAAAGGCTATAGAAGTGTCTGATTCATTTCTGAGATTTAAACTGGAGACCCCAAAATAATATCTAGGTATACTCGAAGAATATCTAGGAACTTTTACATGTATGGATGTATGAACGTGTGTATGAGGTCAGATAATCAAGTTCGTGAACTCCTCCAAAAAAAAAAAAATGCTACAAACATCACTGCTGAAGACCAGTGTGGTCATCTGCACCTCAAAGTTCTTCCTGTGGCCATCCGCTCACTATACTGATATTCAGCAGTGAGGTATATAGCACTTTTTCTGGTACAAGTTTGCAAACTTAATTCTCCAACCTCTTCTATGTAACATACATAGAACATATATCTAGACATGCACACACATATACCCCTGCATGTGTGGTATTTCTGCAAGTTATGTTTCCAGACCCTTTCAGTAGAAAAAGCTAGAAAATCCGTACAAGAATGTGCACACTGTGTATGTCTATGTGACTATATAATGTCAACCTGTTAGCAGTGAACATGACCAGTGCCCAAACCTCGGGATTTTTGTTGCTTGGTTTGGTTTTTGTTTTCCATTAATAGACTTTCTTAGAGCAATTTTTTAGGTTTATAATTTAGGTTAACAGATAGAAGTCCCTTATACAACCTCCCTCCTCCCCCAATCTTTAAACATTTTCCCCTATTATTAGCACCTTTTGTTACTGTGTGCATTTGTTGCAATTGATAAGCCCATATTGACACATGTTTATTAACTGAAGGCCATAATTTACATTAGGGTTCCCTCTCGGGATTATACATTCTAGGGTTTTGACAAATGTATGTCACCTGTCCTTTGTCACAGTACCACAAAGACTAGTTACATGTTCCTAAGTCTCTGCTGGCTCTTCCTATTCATTCCCCTTCCCCACTCCTCGGCTGATCTTTTTACTTTCTCCATAGTTTTCTCTTTCACCTGGGTATTTTCAATGTTCTAGATGTCTCAGCAGTTTCCCCCCACCCCCCACTGGGTTGCAATTTCTTCTTTACCTCCTCTTATATACCCCAGCCCCGTTCAGTCCCTCTCAATCACAACCACTTATGAACCACACACATAGCCTGGAAATTCACAGTCCTGGGTAATGATGGACTTAGCGTGAAATTGTTCTTTCATGCTGGATCTTTGGAACTTCATTTTAATTTTATATTTATAAATCATAGTTATATATGGTATATTTATGGGGTGCAGTGTGATGAATTGGTTCATATATACAATGAGGCATGATTAATCAAGGCACTTAACCTACCCATTAGCTCATTTGCCTATCATTTTTTGTGGTGAGATATTTGAATTTTATTCTTCTGGTTATTTTGAAATATGCAATACATTATTATTGATTGTAGTCACCTAGATGTGCCATAAATGTCAAAAATTGTTCCTCTGTTTCTAGTGTCTATTTGAAACTTTGTAACCTTTGATCAAAACTCCCCATTCCCTCCCTCTCTACCTCACCCCTTGCCTCTGGTAACCACAGTTCTATCTCTTTTGTGAGTTCAACTTTATTAGATTCCACACATAAGTAAGATCATGTAGTTTTTGTTTTTCCTGGCTCATTTTACCTAACATACTGTCTCCCACATTCTTCCCTATTGTTGCAGATGGTAGGATTTTCCCTTTTGCAAAACTATTGGAAGAAAACAGAGGGGAAGTTCCCATGACATTGGTCTACTCAATGGTTATTTTTTATGTGACCCTGAAAAATGTAGGCAGCAAAAGCAAAAATAGACAAATGGGATAGAATCAAACTTAAAATTTTCTACATAGCCAAGAAAACAATTAACAGAGTAAAGAGACAACTTAAAGAATGAGAGAAAATATTGGCAAACCTTATATCTGATAAGGGGTTACTATCCAAAATATATAAGGAACAACCAACATTTAGTAACAACAACAAATAATAATAATAATAATAAACCCTAAAGAATCTGATTGAAAAATGAGCATAGGACCTGGATGGACATTTCTCAAACAAACAAAAAAAAAGATATATGAATGGCCCAAAATTACCAGAAAAAGTTCTCAGTATCAACCATTAATCATTAGGAAGTGCAAATTAAAACTATGAGGTATCACTTCCCCCCGTAAAAGTTGTTTTTAGTAAAAAGATAACAAGTGTTTGAAAGGATGCAGGGAAAAAGGAAAGCTTTTATACATTCTTGGTAGAAATGTAGATTAGTGTGGGCTTTATGGACGTTCTTTAATAAACTAAAAATAGAGTCACTATATGATCTAGTAACTCATAGGCAGATATATCCAATGTATCTGAAATTAATGAATCAAAGGGGTGTCTGCATGCCCATGTTAATTACAGCAATAGTCACAATAGCCAAGATATGGAAACGACCTGAGTGGGCTGTTCAGATCTTGGGGTTTTAGTACCAGTCTCCTATAAAAAGAACCACAGCTGCTCAGAGAAATGCTTGATCCCAGAACGAGGGCATGGAAAGTATCTGGCAAATCTGGAGTACCCTGTGCTGTCAGGAAGCACGTGTATGAGAACTTTGGAGGGAGGGGAAGTGATGAGGACATATCTAAAATACATAGCAGTCGACATAAATGGCCAGTGACTAAAGATGGAATAATTTGAGCCATAAAATAAGTAGTAATATATTCTATAGAATAATCTATGAAGCAAAAATCTAGGAACTCATAGATTGAATAAATAAATTACAGACATTACACATTACTTACTTGCATAAAAATTATAAATATTAAAAGGGAAAAGAATGAGGGAAATTGAAAACCTTAGCTGTAATTTATTCTACTAAGATCAACTCGTAAATGTGAAAAGCAGTTTATGGGAAAATAGATGCCTGCACTGTCCAAAGTATCTCTCTGAATTTCAGATGCATTTATTATTGCATAGGAAAATATAGTAACACTACAGTGGAGAGGTATGGGCCAGCAAAAACACCTTCACCAGACACCATCTGAACCAAGTGATCAAACTTGACATCATTATTAAGGAGACCTATTCACATTGCACAGAGCCTGATTGGCAGCTCCAGGAAAGGAACTACATCAATTCTATGATTTCCTTGCCAAAAAAAATGTGTATCCTCAAAGCAATCAGGAGCAGATGCATCAGGCAAACTCAAATTGAAAGACATTTCGCAAAATAACTGATCTGTACTCTTCACTAAGGGTCAGGGTCATAATAGATAAAGAAGAATGAAAACTCATCACAGATTGTAGGGAATTGAGGAAACATAATAAGATAATTTAATGTGGAATGCTGGATAGGATTTTGGAAGAACCAGCAACAATCGAACATTAGTAGAAAACCAGTGAAATCTAAGTAAGGCCTGTAGTTAGTTAACGGTGTTGTACAAAGCTTCATTTAATCGTTTCACCAACTTTGTTATGGTTACTAAGACTTTAGTGTTAAAGGGAGCTGCGTAAAGGTATGAAGGAACCCTTATTTTTTACAGCTTTTAAATAAATCTAAAATAATTTTAAAATACAAAAACAAAACTAATATTGTAAAGATGAAGTTCATATTGCTTCTGCAGAGGCAGTATGATCTGCCTAACTTCTTGGGCGCAGACAGCTCCTACTGAAACCAGTTAATTGCAATTCTCAGAAGAAGATGTGCCTTCATAGGGAGAGTTTATGGGCTCAACTAAAAGGAGAAATTGAACCTAAAAATTAGAGAAAATATACCAATATGCAAAAGACATACAAATATGCTTCAAGTATTTTAAAGGAATAATAAACAACAAAATAGAGGGATATTATGAAGGTTTAAGCCAACTTGACAAAATAAAAAAATAAATCTTTGAAAAAAAGCAAAAAATTAATACAAACGATAAAGAAATAATCCAATATCTTACATATGGCTAAAGAAATACTAATAATTATTAGTGGTAATTAATATTACTTTATATATTACATTAAAACATAAAACTTGGGGGGGCAGAGCAAGATGGCTGACTGGAAGCAGCTTCTGAAAAAGGCTCCTGTCCAAAAGGGAAGATAACCTCCAGAAACTGTGCAATTAATACTGGGAGCCCAGCCAAGAGAGAGAAGTGATTTCTGCAGGTCATCTCTGCTGAGACAGGGTGTGAATCCAAGAAAGCAAGCTTCAGGTACAAAATTCATCTGAAAGGAAGAGTGCCTGTCCCCTCCCCAAAGAAAGCTCTGAGTTTCTAGCTTTTCTGCTTCCTTTCTTTTTTTCTCCTCTTTTGCTCCTGCAGGTTTTCTACACACAAGCAGTGAACTATAGACCTCTTTTCTCACCCCATGGAAGAATGCTGTGGAAAGTGAGGTGTGCATCCCCTGAGCATCCCCATGTGACTCTGAAAACTCTATTGCTAGGCAGAAAACTGAACTAAAGTTTTCCCCAACATTCTGAACTTCCTGTGCACCCTTCCCCCCTTACCTGACGAACCAGAAGCCTAATCCCTGCTGAGACTGAGGGAGGTGGTCTCTGAGAAGTGCCCCCACCCTCACCTGCTGGAACAAGTGCCCCACTGGGAAAAGACTGGGGGAGGGCAGGGTAAGCCTCCCTCCCCTCCAGCCAGGGAAGCCGAAGGCGAATGCCTGGCCCTGTGACCATACTTGTGGGGCTTCCGCAGGCCCACTAGAAACTCTGACGGTGACCGCCAGACATCCGCAGGTCTGCCCCCAGCCAGGAACTCCTCCCCCGGGGATGGCGCAGGCCTCCCCTGGCACCTGCAGGGACCCCGCAGGTCCGCCTGTGGCCAGTAAATCCTCTGGCTACTGTGCAGCCCAGCGACCCAAGCCTGCAGGGCTGCCGCTGGCCTGCCTTCTGCCAGGAACTCCCCCTGCAACCCCCAGGCCACTGCAGACCCGCCCCCTGGCTAAAATTTTTCCCGGCAGCTGCCTGGCCCTGCAACCCGTGTTTGCCGGGCTTCCACAGGCCTACCATCTGCTAAAACTCTGCAGGCGACTGCCAGGCCTCTGCAGGTCTGCCTCCCAGCCAGAAACTCCCCCAGCGACTGCATGAGCCTCCACCTGGCACCAACAGGATCCCTGCAGGCCAGCCCCGGCCAGTAAATCCCCTGGCGACTATGTAGCCCTGTGCCCCAAGCCGGCTGGGCTTCCACAGTCCTGTCTTCTGACAGGGCCTCCACCTGACACCAGCAGGGCACCCACAGGTCTGCCCGTGGCCAGTAAATCCCCTGGCGAAGAGCCGGCCCTGTACCCCAAGCCTGCAGGGCTTTTGCAGGTACACCTTCTGCCAGGAACTCTGCCTGGAACCGTCAGGCCTCTACAGGGCAGCTCACAGTCAGGAATTCCCCCAGCAACTGCCTGGCCCTGCGCCCATGCTTGCCCGACTTCTGCAGGTCCTCCATCTGCTAGAGACTCTGCCAGGGACCGCCAGGCCTCTGTAGGTCTGCCCCCAGTCAGAAACTCCCTTGCAACCACACAGGCCTCCTCCTGGCACTTGCAGGGCCCATGCAGGCCTGCCCCTGGCCAGTAAATCACCTGGTGACCCTGCGACCCTGTGCCTGAGCCTGCAGGGCTTCTGCAGTCCTGCCTTATGCTGGTAACTCCGACTGAAAACACCAGGCATCTGCAGGGCCACCCCAGGCAAGGAATTCCCCCAGACGACCACCTGGCCCTGCGCACCGTGCTTGCCAGACTTCTGCAGGCCCGCCATCTGCTATAGACTCTGCCACCAACTGTCAAGCCTCTGCAGGTCTGCCCCCGGCAGGGTCACTCCTGGCAACTGTGGGAGCCTCAGCCTGGCACCCATGGGGCCTCCACAGGCCAGCCTTCTTCCAGGGACTCCACCAGCAACGGCCAGGCATCTCTGCAGGCTCACCACCGGCAAAAACTTCCCTGACAACCGCACAGCCATGCATCCACCACTTGAAGGGCCAGATGCATCAGTGAAAAACAACCATGGGGCAGAATCAATGAAAAAACTTTGGCAATATGAATAATCAGAGTAGACCAACCCCTCCAAGTAACAACAAGGCAGACACAGCACAAGATCTCCTGCATAGGCAAATGACTGATATGTCTGAAATTGAATTCAGAATCTGGATTGCAAATAAGATCAGCAGAATAGAGGAAAAGAAGGAATTAGAATTTCAAGCAGTAATTCAAAAGATGACCCAAAAGATGTCTCAAGAATTCAATGAATTCAAAGACAAAATTACCAAAGATTTTGACACATTGACACAAGAAGTTGCAGCCCGTAAAGATCTGAGAAATTCAGTAGAATCCCTCAGTAACAGAATGGAGCAAGCAGAAGAAAGGATTTCATACATGGAATACAAAGCTTTCGAACACTCTCAAACCTCCAAAGAGCAAGAGAAATGGAAGGCAAAAACAGATCACTCTCTCAGAGAGCTCTTGGATAACTAAAAAAAAAACAATATTCACCTCATAGGGATCCCCGAAAGTGATGAAGCAGCTTCACAAGACACAGAATCCCTTATTCATGAGATTATGAAAGAGAATTTTCCAGACATGCCAAGAGATTCTGAAATTCAGAAAGCAGACAGTTTCAGAACCCCAGCACGACTCAACCTGAATAAGACATCCTCCAGGCATATCATAATTAAGATCACTAAAGAAATATGAAGGAGAAAATTTTGAAAGACACCAGACACAAGAATTCAATAACCTATAAGGGGAAGAATAATAGAATAACTGCAGAGATCTCTGTTCAAACTTTTCAAGCAAAAAGAGAATGGTCATTGGCTTTTAATCTCCTAAAACAAAATAACTTTCAACCCAGGATCCTGTATCCAGCTAAACTGAACTTCATTTATGATGGAGAAATTAAATATTTTAATGACATCCACATGTTGAAGAAATTTGCCATAACCAAACCAGCTCTCCAGGATATTTTCAGACCTATTTTCCATAATGACCAGCATAATCCCCCAACGCAAAAGTAAACTCATCCAGAAACATTTTATCAAAGTCCAACCCACACAGCGACAAAAGGATTAATGTCCACTAGATCTTGTCAAGAGTTATCTTTGGTTTCAATTAATTTGAATGGTCTACAGAAGCATAGGTTGGCTAACTGGATACAAAAACTCAGGCCAGATATCTGCTGCATACAAGAATCACATCTTACCTTAAAATAAAAATTTAGACTCAAGGTGAAGGGATGGTCATCTATATTCCAGGCAAATGGAAAACAGAAAAAAGCAGGTGTTGCAATCTTATTTGCAGGTACAATAGGCTTTAAACCAACCAAAGTAAGGAAGAATAAAGATGGACATTTCATATTTGTTAAAGGTAATACTCAATATGATGAGATTTCAATTATTAATATTTATGCACCCAACCAGAATACACCTCAATTTATAAGAAAAACTCTAATAGACATGAGTAACTTGATTTCCTCCAGCTCCATAGTAGTTGGAGATTTTAATACTCCTTTAGCAGTGTTGGATAGATCCTCTAAGAAGAAGCTAAGTAAATAAATTTTAGATTCAAACTTAACCATTTAACATCTGGATTTAACAGACATCTACAGAACATTTCATCCTAATAATATTGAATACACATTCTTCTCATCAGCCCATGGAACATACTCCAAAATTGCTCACATCTTAGGTCACAAGGCTAACCTCAGCAAATTTAAAAGAATAGAAATTATTCCTTGCATCTTCTTGGATCACCATGGAATAAAAGCTGAACTCAACAATATCAGGAATCTGCAATCTCACACAAAAACATGGAAGCTAAATAACCTTATGCTGAAGTTTAGATGGGTCATAGATGGGATTAAGAAGGAAATTACCAGATTTTTGGAACAAAATGACAATGAAGACATGAATTATCAGAACCACTGGGATACAGCAAAGGCAGTCATAAGAGGGAAATTTATAGCACTGCAAGCCTTCCTCAAGAAAACAGAAAGGGAGGAAGTTAACAATTTAATGGGACATTTCAAGCAACTGGAGAAGGAAGAACTTTCCAACCCTAAACCCAACAGAAAAAAAGAAATAACCAAAATTAGAGCAGAATTAAATGAAATTGAAAACAAATGAATTATAGAACAGATCAATAAATAAAAAAGCCGTTTTTTTGAAAAGGTCAATAAGATAAACCTCGGGAAAAAAAGAGTAAAATCTCGAATTTCTTCATTCAGAAATAGTAAAGACGAAATAACAACAGATCCCTCAGAAATCAAAAAAATCCTCAATGAATACTACAGGAAACTATACTCTTAGAAATATGAAAATCTGAAGGAAATTGACCAATACTTGGAAGCATGGCACCTACCAAGACTTAGCCAGAACCAAGTGGAAATGCTAAACAGGCCTACATCAAGTTCTGAAATAGCATCAACCATACAAAATCTCCCTAAAAAGAAAAGCCCAGGACCAGATGGCTTCATGTCAGAATTCTACCAAACTTTTAAAGAGGAACTAGTACCTATATTACTAAATCTCTTCCAAAATATAGAATAAGTAGGGATACTACCCAATACATTCTATGAAGCAAACATCACCTTGATCCCTAAACCAGGGAAAGACTCAACAAGAAAAGAAAATTATAGACCAATATCACTAATGAATATTGATGCAAAAATATTCAACAAGATCCTAGCAAATAGAATCCAGCAACACATCAAACAAATTATACACCATGACCAAGTGGGCTTTATCCCAGGATCTCAAG
>CAUYON010027154.1:0-78801 GCA_963573935.1 Arctocebus calabarensis
GAACACACCTACGGTGCATCTTAGCAGGGTACTGGCGAAACTTATTAAAGGTAGAGTATTAATGTCTTTATATAGTGATCAAGGAAATGCCATGAAGGATATCTGTAACAGTATGATCAAAATATTTCTGAATGTAAAAAAAAAAAAAAAAAAAAGGAGATGATGGTTTTGGTGTTTGGGTCATGAGTGGGAAGGACTCCTGAAGGAGATGGTGCTCTTCTAAAAGAGACTGAGGGACCCTGTTTACCCCTTGCATCATGTGGGTACACACAGAAGGTGCCATCTCTCCAGGCACTGAAGCTACCGATGCCTTGATCTTGGACTTTCAAGTCTCCAGAAACACTACTTATAAATTACCCAGGCTGAAATGTTTTGGTATAGCAGCCCAAGTAGACTTTAAAACATACTGACCGGGCTCAGCACCTGTGGCTCAATGGGCTAAGGCACCAGCCACGTACACCTGAGCTGGCAGGTTTGAATCCAGCCCAGGCTCGCCAAACAACAATGACAGCTGCAACCAAAAAATGACCGGGCGATGTGGCGGATGCCTGTAGTCCCAGGTACTTGGGAGGCGGAGGCAGGAGACTCGTTTGAGCCCAGGAATTGGAGGTTGCTGTGAGCTGTGATGCCACAGCACTCTATCCAGGGTGACAGCTTGAGTCTCTGTCTCAAAAAAAACAAAACAAAACATGCTGACCGAATTCTGCCTTTCATTATGATGAAAACAATCAAATATGGTCTGGCCAAGAAAACAGTCCATAACATTTTGATGCTGGTTTCCTAAAATCTAAGCTCTTTATATTAAATATTTGACATGAAGACCAAATTACAGTTGATGTCTTAGGTCCATACTAAGTATGGCAGTGAACTATGGACTGCCGAAATTGCTGGGTTTGGGTTATGGCTCAGATTGAATGAACTCAATATAAACGCTCTGTCACTTATATGCATGAAACACATTTACTGATGACGAATCTGTGAGTATTTTTATACATGGCAACATGGTGCTATATTGTTGTGAAATAAAGTGTTGACAAAACTTGCCTAAGTGTCATCACAGTGAAGCAAACATTATGTGTCATTCTGTCAACTGTGCTATTGTGTTTTTTTATACACTAGCTTTGTATCTTTGCACTGAGGTTGTATGTGCTAATTTAATTTTCTGTTGAGCCTTTGCATTGCTGTAAGCTTTCTATTTGATATTGGCTTCTCTAAAGATTTGATCATCTTTGAAATACTTGTAAACCATATTAAAAATTTATATATTATATATTTTTAAATATAAAAACGCTTTTTATTTAAAAATGGACCTGATGCAGCTAATAAAGTTAGTAATTTAGAATCATAGATGATGCTAAGGAAGCCACTTAAAACTGTGTAACAATTTGAATAGAGAATATAAGGTATTAGGGGATAGTGATACATGATAGGCCAAGTCATTATGACTATTGAGTGTGTAATAATTCAATTATATTCAAATTATCAAAGCAAATATTTTGAAGAATTAAATAAAGTGAAGTGCTGACAAGAGGGATACTAAATTGTCACTATCCTCACTTAAATATAATAAAAATGCAATAATAAAGCAAAATAACAGATTTGATACTGGGTTGTATCAGTACATTTAAAACTATATCTTTTGAAAATATCTTCTTGAACTGAGCTCTTTCTCTAAGGTCTTCAGATGCATGAACTTTATATGAATGTCCATTTTTTTTCTAACATAAAAGTAATTTTTACAAATATTTTGAGAATTCAGAAAAATACCTAAAACATTTTAATGAACAATGTTCAGCTGTACTTGAGATTTCTTTTTGTGTATATGTAAAACTATTTAAAAGTTTAGAACATCTTAAGATAGAACTTGCAAAATTTCAATATTCAAGAAGTAATATTTGTCACCATGGTGAAAAAAAGCAGAAAAAGAACTGAGACAGAATCATCAATCTGAAACTACTTTGCTGGTATAATCAAATGTGCTTGATATTCATTGTGGTTTTAAAGATGATATTTTCTCTTTGCCCATTTCTCCATCTTTTTTTTTATTGTGGTAAAATACGTATGCCACAATACTTCCCATTATAAGCACTTTCAAGTGTATAGTTCTGTACTTTTATATTGTTGCACAACCATGGCCATCACCCATCACTAGAACATTTTCACCTTCCCCAACCGGAACTCTGTATCCATTAAACACAGTCTCCACTTTCCCCTGCCCCTCACACCCACCATTGTACTTTGTTTCTATAAATTGACTAGGTACCCCAGATAAGTGGAATCATATAATACTTGTCTTTTTGTGACTATCTTATTTCTGTATTATTTTATTAACAATAAAGGAAAAGAAAATTGCTCACTAAGGGTGACGCTTGATATCAATCAAAATGGATCCAAGTGGATTGCAAAGTTTCTTTAAAGAGACAAAATAGCTGTAGCTTGATTGCATGTGTGGGTACATCAAAATAAATAATGTGTCTATCAAAAGTAATCTATGGGATTTCCTGCTTTGGCACATCCTGACTTGGTATTATCAAACCTTTTACATTTTTTGGGGGAGGGGGCGGACAGAGCCTCAAGCTGTCACCCTGGGTAGAGTGCTGTGGCATCGAAGCTCACAGCAACCTCCAACTCCTGGGCTCAAGCAATTCTCCTGCCTCCGCCTCCCAAGTAGCTGGGACTATAGGCGCCCATCACAATGCCTGGCTATTTTTTGTTTGCAGTCATCATTGTTTGGTGGCCTGGGCTGGATTCGAACCCACCAGCTCAGGTGTATGTGGCTGGCGCTTTAGCTACTTGAGCCACAGGCACCGAGCCTTACATTTTTCATAAGCTGAAGAAAATGAAATCATCAAATATCGTGGTTTGAATTTACCATTTTCTAGTAACCAGTGATGGTGAGTATCTTTCTGTATGTATGTCTTCTGAATTTTTCTTCTGGGAACTGGCAATTCACATGTTATGCAAATATTCAACCTCCAACATCCAATCTTGTTGAAGTCTTCTAATAGTGTATCAAAGTTTGTGTGCAGAGCCTCTTGAACATTCTACACAGATAACATGGCAGAGGCCAAGATGCCTTCCACATCCACTTCCTCCTCTTTCCAGCCACACCTCATTTCCTAGTTTGTCTTCCAGTTGTTTGCTCATGTGAATTCTAGAAAATGCAGTATGCACAGAAATGTTGCTATTCCTATTCAATAAAACTTCTCACATAGGAATCTCCATTTTCTTTTACCATTTGCCAGCTGATTGTCAGGGACTCTGAGGAACGAAGAGGTGTCACGGATGAGAGGACCCTGCTTTCCTGAGTAACCATGTGAAACGCTGCCTATCAAGAACTCCCACACTGGACTGTAATTTGAGTGAGAAATTAATTTACTGGGCTAAGCCACTTTCAATTCAAAGTTTACCTTCTATAGCAGCTACTGTTGCCATTATATTAACATATTATTTATGAAAAAAATGACTGTTTCTTCCTTTACAATCTCTATGCTGTTTCTTTCTTTCCATTTTCTCATGTGACACCTGAGAACTCTAGTTTAATGTTGAATCAAATTTTGATAGTTGCCACATGTTGCCCTATATTGAAATTTCTCCTACGAAGTTGGGCTTTTCATATATAAAGATGAGTAGGTTAAGAAAATTTCCTTCAATTCCTAATGTACTAAGAACATTTTACTATGAATCTGCATTGAATTTTGTCCAATGTTCATCTGCTTCTATTGATACATGTGTAATTATAGTTTGGCCTGTAATCTGTTGATGCAATGAATTACATAACAGATTTTTCTAATGTTAAATCATCAAACGTTTCTGGGATAAGTTTCTTTCCTTTTTTACTTATTTACTATTATCAATGCCAGTGTTTTACATTATAGTTGGCCAATATATCAATATTTGCTTTTATATTACTGCTACTATCATTATTATTATTATTATTTTGCGACAGAGTCTCAAGCTGTCACCCTGGGTACATTGCCGTGGTGTCATAGCTCACAGCAACCTCCAACTCAGGCTCAAGTAGTCCTTTTGCCTCAGTTTTTCTTCATTTTAGTAGAGACGGGGTCTCCCTCTTGCTTGGGCTGGTCTTGAACACGTGAGCTCAAGCAATCCACCCGCCTTGGCCTCCTAGAGTGCTAGGATTACAGGCGCGAGCCACAGCACCCGACTATTGTCATTATTTTTATTGTTGATTTTATAGTTGATGTTTATTTATGCTTACATATTTTCCAGTTTCTTTACTCATTATTTTTTCTTCTCACTTTTCAAGTTCAGTTTATTTATTTCTGAATTACGTTCTTTATAGTTGTTTCAGAAAGTGCCAGCTAATAGCAAAGATTTTTAGTCTTTTTATGAAAAAATGCCCTTTTTTTATTCTTGAATTTTAGACAGCTGAGTATAAAATTCCTTGGAGATACGATAGTCTATTCTTGCTTGCATTGGTGGTATTGAAAGGTTTGTCTTCTTTCTTCTCTTCTCTTTCTCCCCCTCCTTCCCTCCTCCTAGGCAATGTCTTCAGTTTTGATTTTTCTTTGAATCTTCTCCTTGTCTTTGGTGCTCTGTGTTTTACCAAGGACACTCGTGTGATGTGTCTAGCTGTGAATTTCTTTTTACTTACCCTGCTTAAGATTTTTGCCTTTAATTGAAAGTCTGGAAAACTTTCCTTTATTATTCATTAAAATGTACTTTCCCTCCATTCTTTTAATATTCTGCATATGAAATTCTTACTTGATGTAGGTTAAACCTTACTTCTGTGTCTCCAAGTCTCTCCTTCTTTGTGACATACCTAAATCTCTCTCTAAATATACCTACGTATACTATGCATATTTTGTATAAATATTATATGCATATAATATATATACATATCTTGTATTTATATATGCACATGCATGTGTATTATGAAACTTTAATGTATACATAAATTATATACTAATTTAATTTATAATTAACTTAATTATATGTAAATTACATATGTAATTTTTGTTGTTGGGGATTCATTGAGGGTATAAGAAACCAGGTTACACTGATTGCATTTGTTAGGTAAAGTCCCTCTTACAATCGTGTTTTGCCCCCAAAAGGTGTGGCACACACCACGACCCCACCCCCTCACTCCCTTCCCTTTATAATTTTTTGTTTCATCTGTTTTTACTTGAAGGGCAGAGAGTTGAGGTAATCGTATTCCTCAGTTCATGGCACACTGTCTTTATCAGTGGGTATACAGTTTCCCCCTTGCTTGTTTGTTTAATTATTCCTCTTTGTTTTCATTTCCCACTCACATTTCCCTTTCCCATCAAAAGCTAACATATTTGTTAGGTACTTTATAACTCCATAATAATATAGAGATAATTAATATGTCGTGGATATACATTTAATTTACACAGCTGTTTCTCGTTCTCATTTCTGTTACTCATTCTGTTTCTCATGTTTAATATTCAGCTTTCTATTTAAAGATCTATATTTGTTCTTGTGTGTTCATCTGGTTCACTGCTTGGAATAGCTGCATCTCAATCCATAATGTGCAGCTGTCACATTTCACTGATCTAGTCCTCATGTTGGAAACTCAGGGAACTTCCAACCTCCAGGTTCGCAAATAATGCCCAAAGAAACATTTTTCCAGGATTGGATGGATAAGTAATTATATATATATATATATGTATGTATACACACATATGCATATATAGACACATATATACACAACTATATATATATATACTTGTATATACATATGGTATTATATATATCCATAAATATATATATTTGAGATTTATCCTCTTATATTTTATATCTTTTGCTACATTTGGGGTAATTTCATTAACTGTACCTTCCAGTTTGTATTTTACATATTTTTAACTTTCTGTATATTATGATGTATGAACATTTTTAGAAACTCTTTTTTGCTGGAAAGAGACAGCGCTTCTTGGCTTTAGCCAATTCTTGGATTTAGCAAAGAACTTGATCAGGAGTATACTTTCATTTTGCAAATCAACCAGACGAGAACCATATCTCTTATGTCTGACCTGTATACCCCCTAAAGAAAATATGCTTCTGTTTTAATAAATCTAGGGCCATATACTAAGCAGCAATCCTATATAGTTTAGAGCCTGTTGAAATTTATTCAAACTAGCCAATTCTAGGAAGTTTATTCTGCCCTGCCTTGTCCTTCCTTTCCTGTGGAAACCCCAATAAAAGTTCCAGCCTTTACTTTCTTCTCATTTCTGTCTTCTGCCACCTGACCCAAGCCTGACGCTTCCCTTATAACTCTGTATGGCATGCGATTACAACACCTCTCTGGGACCTGTGAGTTCAACACACTTTGTTTCTCTTGTGCTTTTTCCTGTGTCCCCTCTTAACACCATACCTGACTGATCATTATGTAAAAGAATGCAGAATACAATTGATATACTTTCTCTTCAACTGCATTTTTTAAAAGACATATTTGAAAAATGTAAATGATTATAAACTGTGTTTGACTAAGGATAATAGATTAAGAAAATGATTGAAGAAAAAAGGAAAATCAAATGAGAATACCAAGACCCTCTGAATAAAGACAAAGCAGAACTACTTTATGTGTTTTGCAGTTTTAGATTGTGAACTCCTAATTAGTTTTGAGTTCATCTGAAGGAATCCTTATATGTCATTCAGGGGTAATTCAGAGAAACAGATAGTTATGAATAAAATAGAATCATAGATCTATCAGAGCAATTAGACCTTGTACACTTGACTATGTTGTTAAGAAATCCTTGGTTGGCTGTTGCCTTTGCATGTGAGGTCTGAGGTCACTTGAGGTCCGTGGGGCAAACAGTTAGGAAGGAGAGCAAGGAATATAGAAACCCAAAAGGTCAGACTGGAACCCTGGTGAACAAAATGGAACCCATGAGGACAAGCCAGAACCCTTGACCATGGAGTTGCACCCCCAGGTGGCCCAGGATGAAGATAAGTGAAAGAAGTTCTCCAGCAATGAAAACTGGATAACTAGGGCCCCAAGTACATTTCAATGCTGAAAAGTACATTAACAAATCAAATGTAGAAATTGCTGATGCCTATGTCATATGCTACCTTTCAGAGTGTAAAAATGGCTGCTACTTCTCTTGCACTTTTTAGTTCTCACACAACCTCCTTGGTGGCTGACTCCAACCGAGAGACACATAAGGACAGGAATTCTGAGAATCAAATTCTAGCTTACTTAGGTTGATGTAGTATACAACCGTGGTACATGTTAGTTGAGTTCAAGGTATGGCTGTCCAAAGAGGTTTTGAGTTTATTTTTCTCACCATCCCTGAGGAGTCTCTAGCCTGGGATCCATTTTTATATAGATTTTCATCTTGAAGCTTTCTAGACCAATAGCTCAAACTTAAAACAGGGTACTTGCTTGTGGTTCTGGCTTTTCTATTCGTCTACTCTAAACCCACACTAAGAAGATCACTTACTCTATTATTTCCACAAGCCAGAGGGCAGATTAATTCATATTTATACAGTAGAAGTTGGCCACCCAAGGGACTGTAACAAACTGGTTAACAAATGGAGGTGGTCAACAGAAGGAATTAGCCCTACTGTACTGATATGTACTTGTGGTGCATGTCTGGTCTATGCAAATTAGGTCAACTTAGGGAGGTGGTTGATGGAGGGAGGTCAGCTGTGGAGGTTCTCCTGTATTTTTATTTAGAGGGAAATTCCTTTGGGGTCCAGATGATGTGAGTGGTCTCCATTTCAATGTTCTACCTTGAAGGGACAGAAGATCTTGTTTCCTGATTCCAGTGGATATTTAAAACACAAAGTGAGTATCCTAAAGGACACTCCCCTCCCCAGCGTGGACACAGAATCAGATCTGGACTTTATTGCTGTGAGTTTCGGTTCTCTATAATTTTCTGTCCTCCAAAGAGATATTTTATTTTTTCTTTTTAGCTCACAAGTACATTAAAAAATATAATTTATCTAGATTTTTCGGATGTTTTAGCAGACTTTTTTAGGCTAACTATTCTGCCACATTGCTTGGACAAGAAGTTTATTACTTTTGCCACCAAGAACTTAAATGCAGAGAACTCTTTTAGAAGTGAAGGGTACCTTAGTAAATTTAGATTTACAGAATTAAAAGGATTAGCCATAAAAGATTAACCACAGAATGCTGGGTGCAGTGGTTCATGCACTAGTAATCCTCTTGCTCTGGGAAGTTGAGGGGCGGGGGAGGGAGATCACTTGAGCTTAGGTGTTTGAGATTAGCTTGGTCAAGAGAGATACTCCATCCCTAAGAAAATAGCTGGGTGTTGTGGGGGGTGCCTGTAGTTCCCAGCTACTTGGGAAGCTGATGCAAGATGATTGCTTGAGCCCAAGAGTTTGAGGTTGTCATGAGCTATGGGCACTCAACCCCAGGGCAACTGAGCGAGACTTTATATCAAAAAAAAAAAAAAAAAAAAAAGATTTACCACAGAACGACTTAAAATAGCAAGGACCTCAAGGTATATTTAGAGCATCTAGCAAAATGTGTTTTGTCTATCAAAGCTTATAGCTAAAGAAATGCTTGGATGAATCCTTTTGTAATGTGAATAATCATCTTCCAATTTACAAGTTTGCAAGTTTGGGTTTTCCCATTTGGCTTTAATAATAGACATCTAGATAAAATACATTTATATAGAGAGTTCAGATTTAACTCTCTTGAATATGTGTTTTCTATGTTAACACCAAATAATCAAAATCATCTACATATTTAAAGAAGGGAATCATGAGGTCCTTCAAATGTCTAATATGTGCTTTTCTATATAATTTTCAATGGGTCTTGTGACTAGAAATAGGTTAAAGACAAATGTCTTCACATAATAATTGATTTCTTTTGATACACTTACTTAAGCATGTGGTAAAAGCATCCTTAACAGAAACATAATTGCTAATTCACCATGTTCAGCATTAATTATTGAATTACTAACCATGAGTACTAAATTGTTTCTATGAGGCATGGATATGAACTTCCTTCATTATTATTGAAAGACCAGTATTAAAATACTAAATAGAATGAAAATATTTTCCATTTTCATCTAAATTGAGCTTATCTCATTATCTGTTTCTAGGATTTTATTTTGATATACCATTAAATATTTTACTACGGTAGCATATGTATTGTATTAAGTTCTAAAGAAAATAGGCAGCCAATTTCATACTAATGTGTGTCTGGTTAAAAAAAAATTAGCCCTGCTTCTCAACCTTGGGTACACATTGGAAACACCAGCAGAGCTTTAAAGAATACTGCTGCCTGGCACTGACCCTAGAGAGTTTGATTTAATTGGTCTGGGGTGCAGCCTGGCATTGGAATTCTAATGTGTAAGAAGTACCAATATAGTCAAACTTCAACTACTCAAATCCATTTAATCAGAACTGTCAATTAACTGGCACTGGGGAAGGGGAACCGTGGGCTAGGTTGAATCCTAATTTTTTAAAAGAGAGAAAAAATAATTTTAAAAGTTCATATCTGGCACTGAACTCTAGTATCTGTTTTTGAATGCAATGTTAAGTGAGGTTACATATATCCCAAATGCTTGCATTTGTAATACTGAACAAAGGTAAGCCACAGAACAGTGAGATTGAGGTACTACCATTCCATTGATTACAGAGAAAAAAAAAATTTAGTTATGTTTTAGTCTACTAGATGGGTGGCTCATATATATGGATACAAAACTAGTGAATTGAATGGTGTGATTCATGGTGGCCAGTACAAGAACCCCTCCCTCTAACACCCATATTACTTTATGTTTATCCACTGAGTCTGGTTTGTTTTCGCCTCTGGATAAAAACTTGGGCAGTCTTTTTTTTTTTTTTTTTTTTGAGACAGAGCCTCAAGCTGTCACCCTGGGTAGACTGCTATGGCATCACAGCTCACAGCAACCTCCAATTCCTGGCTCAAGCGAGTCTCCTGCCTCTGCCTCCCAAGTAGCTGGGACTACAGGCGCCCGCCACAACGCCCGGCCATTTTTTGGTTACAGCCGTCATTGTTGTTTGGCGGGCCCAGGCTGGATTTCGAACCCGCCAGCTCAGGTGTACGTGGCTGGCGCCTTAGCCCATTGAGCCACAGGCTACAAGCCAAAACTTGGGCAGTCTTATTTACTGTTTGACTACAAAAATACTGTTAATATAGACGGGATATTTGTCTCCTCCCAATCTCCTGTTTGAAATTTGATCCCTAATGTCGGAAGTGGAGCCTGGTAGGGGATTTATGTCATGGGGGCAGATCCCTCAAGAATAACCTGGTTCCCTTCCTGGGTAATAAGTTCTTGCTTTATTATTAGCTCATGTAGAACTGGTTGTTTAAGAGCATGGGCACCCTCTCTTCTTTCTCTTGCTCCCTCCCTCATCATGGGACACACCTGCTTCCCTTTTACCTTCCACCTTGAGTACAGGCTTCTGGAAGCTCTTACAAGAGCAGATGCTAGCACCAGGATGCTTGTGTAGTCTGTAGAATTATGAACAAAATACACCTCTTTATAAACTATCCAGTCTCAGATATTTCCATTGTAGCAATGCAAGCAGACTAAGACAACTGTGGTCATTTGAGGTAGAAAAACACGAATTTGGGCCAAGCATGGTGGCTCACACCTATAATCCCAGCATTCTGGGAGGCCAAGGTGGGTGGATTGCTTGAACTCGAGAGTTTGAGACCAGCCTGAGCAAAAGTGATACCCTGTCTCTACCAAAAATATAGAGGCATTGTGGTGGGCACTTGTAGTCCCAGCTACTGGGAAGGCTAAGGCAAGAGGATCACTTGAGCCCAAGTGTTTGAGATTGCTGTGAGGTATGACACCATGGACTCTACTAAGGGTGACAAAGGGAGACTCTGCCTCAAAAAAAAAAAAATCCCACTATCTCAAATATCTTCATCTCATGTAACTTTAATCTCTATTTAAAATTGAGGGATCTCTCCTTTCCACTTGGACTCTTGCAAGGGGGAGCTTATACTAGAAGGAGAAATCTTCGCTGAGCTCTCTCTCTCCTCTACCTATAGCACTTAGCACTAGCCTCCTTCTACTCTGCATTGGTGATGTTGAAAGTTTAGCATTCCTTCCACACATCACACTGTTTCACGTATCTGTCCTGCTGACTGTTCATTCTCTCCATCTGGACCACCTTTGATTCACCTTGGAGACTATAATTTGTCCTTCCAAACAAGTTTGGACATTCTCTAGCCTCAGTTCCTTCTTTATTCAGCTATAGCCAAAGTTGTAGTAAGAAAGAAGTCAGAAATCACATAATAAAATCTAATTAGACAGTTATCTGAGGACTTGACTCTGATCATCTTAGCTAGCAGGTGAAGAAGCTAGTGAGCTCAGATGACTTGCTGAATAGTTTCACAGCCATGCTCAGGGGACCACATGCAACTTCCAGGCTTCTCTCCTGCTTTCTTTAGCAGAGTGGAATATTCTGCTAAGTTAAAGAGGTTGTGAACTCCAAAGCTTAGAAATTTATGCCAAAGAGCCATGACTCACCCCCAGAGGATGCTGGATTGACTCTGTGACATGGCGCTAATAGCACAGAGATGTGCAGTTAGAAAGGCTTGGGCCTGCACTTCTTGCATTGGCCTTGGGCAATTTATTACCTTCTCAGAGCTGTGGTTTTCTAATATGCAAAGCAGAAAATTAATACCCATCTTGCCTTCCTAAAAGTGAATTGTCAGAAATGAAAGTGATTATATGGGAGGTATACTTTCCTGTATAATCTTCAAGGGGCTTTGAAAATGTCAGTTAGGATTATTGCTATGGCCACTTTAGAATATGTATGTATCAAAAGATATTAATGGACTTTTACCCAGACAGTTTGCAGAAAAATCCAGAAATAAATTGTCAACTTTCTTCTCAGAAGCAACGAAGAAGAAAATACAGATTCAGCACTTATGTTTTTTAAATGTTATTTATAATTTAAATCTACGTCCAATGTCATTTGTTATCCTTATCTAAGTGGATTCTGTGAATAATTTTTATTTATTTTTTATTGAATTTGGATTAACATAAGGGTACATAGGATTAGGCTACCTTGTGTATGTAAGGTGGCGTCCCAGTTGTACTTGAGTCCTTCACCCAGAGTGAATAATTTTTTAAGTGATATAGAGACAGAGCAATAAAAAGAGAGATTTGCACATCATAGAAGTTAAACATCTATTTGTTACTATTGTTATGTCCTCATACTTTTCTATTCCTCTGGCAATTGTGAAATCCAAACATAACTCTCTAGACTCTGAATTTTATACTCTATTGTCTGAAATCACAAAGATCATTGGTGACCATCAATTTCAAGCATCATTTTTGCTCACTGGGAAGAACACGGTGTTGCTTTAGGCAGTAGGTATTGAGAGACATTGTTTGCAATGACTTCCATAGCTTCAAAGGATGGTGTGTTTTTGAAACTCATGTATACCTTACACATTTATTCCCGCTTATCTTCTATTTTAGAAGTCTCAAGAAATCCTCTGGGCTTTAATCTGTTTATAGATCCAGATGTCAGGGAGATGATGAGACCAATGGTTAGACAGAAAATTTTGTCAGAAAGTTGGAAATTTTAAGCCTTCTGCTGAATTATTTCCTTGAATTTGAGAATAGGGTCATCTGTGGAAGGAAGGCTCTTCTACAGGAACCTGATAATGCATGAGAGACACATTTATTGGGACTCAGAAAACAGTATCCCCAAATGAAAGCCTCATTCTATTCTAGAGCATTATTTATTTTAATTCAATAAAAAGAATCCTTGGATGAGGAAGACAATAATCCAATCTGTACAAAAGAATAACTGAACTTAAATAATGTATAACTTTTTACTTACATTCTCCAATTGCTTATTACCCAAGGCAGCTCAAAATGACTAAATGGCTCCCTTTTTAAGGTCAGGACAGCTACTTTTATGTTATATACTTGTTTAATATGAACTTATCAATTGTTTTTCACAGAAGAAACAATTGGAAAGGATATACCCAGGGGATTTTTATAACTCCTTTAGTGAACACTAAATGATATTTTAGTTTTAAAAGGGACCATGGGTACCCTTGATCGTAACCAAGTTCATTAATATAAAAGTTTTCATGGAGCAGCAGAAAACAACATAAAGAAATCAGAGAAAAATCCAAACGAGGAGTTGTAGTTATTATCTGTGCTCAATGAATCAACCCTATTTACAAATAGACACAATTATTTTTTAATAAGAAAGAAATAAAAGATGTTGCTGGCTCAACTGATGACAGCTTATGATATTAAAAATTACAGGAAAGTAGGGTGCCGTGTGAGGATTTCTGCTGCTTCTCTTCTGACGTGGGAACATCTGAATTGGAAAAGAGCTTCCCATTTCCCCAGGAAGATACAGGCTCTACAAAACAGTGACCCTTGGTTGACAAAGTAAAGGTCTAATAAAACTGCCCTCTTTTCCCATTTGCTTCCCATTTGCTCCCATCCTGATCCACAGGCCGTACATTAAATAAAGGACTCCACTTTGTTTCCACAGGGAAAGGACATCACAACCCACTTGACCACCAAGGAGAAGGGGGGTTGGTGATCAAGGTGAAGACGTTGCCCTGGGTGGCGCCAATCGGGATGGCAGTTCAGGGAAGGTATGTGCAGAGAAAGGCGAATTGCTCACACTTGGAAACTCAGTTTCCTTTCTTCACCTGTACCTACAAATGAAAGCCTCATTCTATTCTAGCCATAGCAACTAGAATCCGTCTCCCCCAAAGTGGGTCCTAGAAACCAGAACCCCTTCTGCCCATAGCCAGCCATAAGATCTAAAAGTATTCTGTGCATGATCTGGCCACAAGGAAATTATCAGCCTTCCTTTGTTTGCCCACAGATCCGGGAAGAGGGCATGTACAGAGAGGCCAAGATGAATCTAGACAGACAACCCTTGCTGGGTTTCCTAGTCTGTCAATTAGCATTCCATCTGTTCTTTTTGTTCAATCACATTTCTGCTTGGCTGTCTATACTTCACAGAACCTAAGCATAAAAATGAACAATTTCTCCTGTATCTCTGGATCTTCATTATGAAGACTCCTGTGTATACACATTAAATGAATTTGTATGCCTTTTCTCTTATTAACCAACCTGCCTCATGCCAGCAAATTTTCAGCGAACCTTTAGGGGGCCAAGGGCCATGGTTGCTGCCTATTCTTTTAATACTTGGCAAGAAACCCAAAAGCATGAGGTGGGAGGTTTACTTCATGTTTAGCAGAAGTTCTGGGAGGAGGAGGCTCCTCCTTTCATTACAAGATGTAATGAAATTAAAAAGATTGACTGAGGCATACTGGGGTCTATATGGAAAGGGACTTAGATTTGAATAGACCCGGGTTTGAGCTCTGGCTCTCCCTCCTTCTAAATGTTCCAACATGCATATCACGTTCCTCCCCCTGCTTCTGTTGCAAAATGAACTACAAGTGAACAATGAGAGAAAGTGAGAAAGTGAGAGCTTGGTCAACATTCGAGCACTATTAAAATGCTCCGGGAAAGCAAGCAGAATTTATCACGGTCACTTGCCTCCGGGAACAGGCAGGAAACCATAATTTGTTTCCAGTCCTTACATTTGGTCCCCTGGGGTTCTAGGTCTGACAATTAATTACTGGCTTGCTCCTGATTTGTGAGGTTAGGTGACCAGTTGCCTGCCTGGGAACACATCAAAGGCTACCTCTACAGCCATGTGGCTGCCGTCACCACACAGGCACCACCTGCTATGTTCCCCGGCAGGGGCAGGGCTGGACCAGGCTTCCTGGCCTTGTATGGCTGGGGAAGCAGCTGCCTCGTGCTGTACACCTTGGTGATGGTGGGGGTAGCGGGTGTTTCAATATGTTCTGGTTCTGAGCTCCATTTCTGGGTCCTTGCATTGGCATGTGGGGGCCAACTGCCCACTGCCTTCCCTTTCTCCTCCATCTTCCCTGTCTCTTCTAGCTCCCTTCCCCTCCTGTCTAATGAGAAACAAGCTAAATTTCCATCTCAGCATCCACGCCGGTTGGAGCTTCCTCCCAAGCAAACATATACGGTAGAGGCTCCTGCTGCCCTGTACACCTCCTCCAGGACTTCCCTCTGCCCCAAGCTCAGTCTGAGGTCCCTGTATATGTTCCAGGCAAACCTTGAACATGGCACTTATCACACTATATTGTAACAGCTTACTTGCTTCTCACCACGATGTGAGCTCTTCAAAGGAAAGTGCTGAGTCTTCCTCTCCATTGTCTTCCCAGCACCCAGCATAGCACTTGGCAAATAGTAGGTAGACAGGTAGATGGTAAATGACTATTGAACTGATCAGACCCCAGGACTCCTGCTGATTTCATTTATACATATGCAAAGAAGGGTCCTTTGGAGATCATGATGCAATGAAGATAAACATCTGTCTCCAACCTGATTTCCCTCTTTCCAAATCCCTGCACCCCAGCTCACCCACCTGTCTGCAGGAAGGGTCATGGAGGGAAGAAAATCAGCTGAACAAAAGTGAACAGCTTCAGTCGCAAGTTGAACTATTCCTTCTTTGTTTTTCATTTCTGTTTGGACTCTGTAAAAGGAATCTCAAGATTTTACTCTTTTTCTGGTGCTCTTAACCCACAGTGTACAATAATCTCTATATGAATAAAAGATTTGGATAATTATAAGTTTGATAGGGTTACAGGGAAAGTTTGGAAATCATTCTGTACCTTCACCAAAATATTCCAAGCCAAACTGATTAAAGAAATTTGTTTATAGGGTGGTGCCTGTGGCTCAAAGGGGTAGGATGCCAGCCTCATATGCTGGAGGTGGTGGGTTCAAACCCAGCCCCGGCCAAAAACAAAAAACAAAAAACAAAACAAAACAAAACAAACAAACAAACAAAAATCTGCAAAAAAAGAATTTTTTTTCCCTTCTCGGTTCTGTATCAGTCACCAGGAATTCAGGGTTGAGGACTTGCCATTCAATTGTGGATTACTGATGACTGGAGTAAGACCATTCCAGAGGACCCTCTGTTCTCTGAGAGTGGTTTCTATGGCTCTATGACAGATGTTTTCAGTGCCCAGAGCAAAATCTATTCCAGTTCCCTCTCCCTTGCCTGCTTTTTCCTACAGAGGTGCAGATGCAAAAGCATGACAAACACTTCCCTGGTCTCCTTGAAGTCGGCCCGTGGCTATGGGACTCAGTCTGGCCCATAAACCTGAGTGTGCCAGAAAGTTACTGGAAAAACTTTTGATTTCCTGATTAAAGGAGCGACCATGCTGTCACCAGGTGAAAGGATGGTGACAAAGTGCCATTGTGCTAACACAGGTGGAGCAAAAAGACACAAAGGACCAGGTCCAGAATGGCACTTTAGACAACTGTCTCCTTCCCGGCCTGTTGTCAGCTAACACAGGTCATGCCAGTGTGGCTTAGACTTGTGTCTGGCGAATGAATCCAGTTTCAGTTCCTTGAAGCTGACAGCATTCCTAATCAATTCAACTCCCAAATAGGAACATTGCCCTAAAAATGAAACAGAGCTTGGCTACTGGTGGCATCATTTGAAAGATGGAACAGAGTCAATCCACGCCGAACTGAACTCACCCTCTGCAGTTCTGTTGACGCCCACAGTCAGGCATGCTCTTCTTCTGCAGCTGGGTCCACTTCCCTCAAAGCCCACATGTCTACTTCAACCTGGCAAAGAGGTGGAGGGCAGCGGCCATGCCCAGGATCCTGCTGCAACTTGAGGTTCCTCTAACATATGCTAGGTCTTACCATTAATGCTGATATCATAGCCATTGACTCGAGACTGGTTTCCTAAGGTTTCTGTGCAAATGACCACAAACTGGGTGATTTTATATTGCAGTAATTTATTCTCTCACAGTTTTGGAGGTCAGAATTCAAGGTGTCAGCAGAACTACGCTCCCTCTCAAGGCTCAAGGGCAGTGTTTTCCAACCTTTCTTAATCTCATGGCACACTTGAACCTATAGTTGAACTTGCAAGGCATGCTTAAATTAGGTTGATCAAAAAAAAAAGTGAAAAAAAGAATATACTTACTATGCTTTGAACTTCTTTTGAAGATAGTTTAATTAATGATGCTTAAAAATTTTTTGCGGTCTACAGGTTGCAAATCTCTGCTCTCAGAGATACTCCTTCCCTGTCTCTTCATCTTCTGGTGGCCCCAGGTTTCCTTGGCTTGTGGCTCTGCTGGTCTTCATGTGACCTTCTCTGCTGCTGCTTATCCTCTTTTGTCTGTCTCTTCTTATAAAGACACTGGATATTATCCTGTTCATCTAGGATAATCTTGAGTCCTTATTAGATCTGCAAAGACCCCTTTTACAAATCTAGTTTCCAAATATTGCAGGTTCCAGGTTGACATATGTACTCGGTTGCCACCCTTCAACCTGCTATAATTATCTTCCTTCCTAGTCTAGAAAAATGATCCTACTTGCCTTATTTTTCTTTGTTGGATCTTGCTAGCTTTGGATTTTTTTACTAGAAAGCGATTTTTCTGATAACTTGATTTTTAGTTTATTTTTTTTATTGTCTGGGATTCACTGAGGGTGCAACGTATTAGGTTCCAGTGATTGGATTTGTTAGGTAGAGTCCCTCTTATAATTGTGTTCTGGCCTAAGAGGTGTGCCATACACCATGTCCCCTCATCCCCCTTTCTTCTCCCCTCTCTCCACTATCTCAGTCCTCTACCCCATCCTTTGTATTAGCTCATCTACTGCCTTGGTATTAGAATTGAGTACATTGGAGTCTTGCTTCTCCATTCTTGTGATTCTTAACTAAGAATAATGTGTTCCCACTGAATCCAGGTTAATACAAAAGATGTAAAGTCTCTATCTTTTTTAATGGCAACTTTGGATTTTTTTTAACCTATGTGAAAAAACTGTTGATGGCAATTTCAGTGCTGTACTGGATCAGAATCAAATGTTGTATCTGGAAATATGTACTTTATTTTGTAGTTTAAAGAATTACTTTTCTTATTACGTTCTGGACTTTATTTCTCATGGTAGAGTAAAAAATAGGTGACTTAGGATCAATAATGATAGTAAAATATTTGCCAAGATTAATGTCACCCATGTAAAACATTTCTTGTGATTTATGAACCAGAGTCTTTGATATAGGCTGTGTTATTTTTATTTTTAGGGCCCGAATTACTTTCTACCCAGGTGATAGTTTTTAACCCTGCCTATATAGTATAATCACTGAAGGGGCCTTAAATGAATGCCTAGGATCTGCTTCGACCCATTTAGTACAAATATCTGGGAATAGGCTTGGGCATTTCTACTTTTAAGAAGCCCCTGAAGTTATTCTTATGTATAGTGGGATTTAACATGGACCTAGACTTTCATTAATAGCTGCTTTCTTCAACCCCACTCATTTATCAACCCAGTAATCATTATGCATGTCTAATTTTTTGTGTGGGCTACGTAAGACATGTGGATTATAATCAAGACTGGTGGTGTATAGTATTTTGTGAAATGCTTATTTATACACCAGGGGGGTGAAGTCAAATCTCTATAGAGATTTTCCCTCCTTATTTCACTCTGATAAGCTCAAATCAATTACACTAGTAACGTGCAAAGTTAACTTGCTTTACTGCTGGTAAGACTCCTATAGTTGACGATCACCACATTATACCTTTTACAAAGTCAAGAGCTTTTTACTGTATCTTATATCCTTCTTCCAAAGAGCAGAAATCAATATGTGTCTGGAAGAAATTAGCACTAGTAGAGATTCCCATTAGTGGGAAAAGCTTGAGTGGTATAGTTGCCTGTGCCCCAGAGAAGTGTTGAGGAATGCATGTTCCTCAGCCTCTGTTTATTTGGGAAGACCCTGGGGTGCTGGATCAATGTTGGCCGGGGTGAAAGGGCATGACACCAGGGCTGGGGATGGGATCGGCAGCCTGTGAGCAGCTGTGTTGTTAGACCTCTCTCGTTTAGACAGTCACAGACACACAGTAACAAAACGGGTCACTGGGGTTCTGCAGTCATACAAAGCAACCCCCGGAGGAGAGAACCACGTTTGTCAGGGAAGAGAAACAGGAAAGTTTGGAGCCTATGATTGTAGGTCCACTTTCAGAAAGAGAGAATTAAACACTTTAAGGAGTTAGAGCAGTGGTTCTCAACCTTCCTAATGCCACGACTCTTTAATACAAATTCCTGTGGGTCGCAACAGGTTGAGACTGTGGGTTGAGAACCGCTGAGTTAGAGGGTCACATAAACACGAAGTCTTGCTGCTGAAAGACAGGAAGAACAGCGGAGCTGGTGGAAACACGGTATTAAACCACATACTAAAAAGAATGGATGAGCCAGGAATCAAGATGAGTTCATTCATTCCTACACTGATCAAATATCGATTGAACATCTTTTATGTGTTCCAGATGTTGGGGATAAACAGGGGAGTATTCACTGTAGTAGGGGGTCCTGGGGGAGATTTAGAGCTGTAAGAACAAACAACAAACTCATACATTCAAGGTAATGTGCCAGAAATTGGTGGCAGATGGGGAGAGACTACTGTAGTTTGGGCGATAAAGAAGGCCTTGACTAAGGAGGTGACATCTGAGCTGAAATGTTGCATTAAGTGATCCAGGCAGGGGGAACAGTAACCACAACAGCCCAAAGTAGGAACACAGGAGGAATTTGCAAAGAATCAGATAATACTCAGTCCAGAATCCAAGTAGCGGCATGTCAGGAAGAAGAGGAAAAGGCAGCATGGGTGATGGCAAGCAAGTGACCATGGCTGGGCTTCTAGAAGGCTGGGGTTTCACATCCTTCTGTTCTGGTCTGCAAGGGACCAAGGGCCCTCCCAGGTGAACTTCCCAGGGCACATCCTGACACAGGCAGCCTTCCCTCGTGTCCTGCCAGGTGCCTCCCAGCTGGCTTCACTTTGAGTATTCCAACCCCACGCAGCCTGCACTTCCCGCCTTTCTCGGTGGGCAACTTTGATAGTTTCCCTCCGTGCACAGTGATTTCGAAGTGGGAGATACAAGGACTGCAGCTGCATAAGTCACTGATGTCAACGCCTGACAACTACCAAGACTGAAAAAGTCAGATTCCTGAAGGGACTTCATTTATATTGTCACGTCCTGACAGAACCTGAGGTCTCTCTTGGTATCTGAGCTCAATGTCATATCTATGGAAATGAACAAGAAGAGGAATTACTTTCCTAAGCAAAAAAAGAAATATCAATTCAAGACCTAGACTTGATTTTATTCACTAGTGTACTCCCCAGTGCTTTGGCTACACTGTGTCTCAGGACAGATTCTAAAATACACACTCTCTTCTCATTTTACCATCTCTGAAATGGTAATGGCATCTTATAATCAATGGTGTCTCACAACTGCTGTGACTTGAACACATACTTGGCTGTGGTTGTAGCTGTTCGGGTGTTCAGTATAATTGGCATTTAAAACTGTGTTTGAAAGAATTACAATGTAATTTGGCATTAATAAGAATCCAGCACTTAGAAAGGTACAAATAGAGCAGGGACAGGATAATTTGATATTTGCTTTGCAAATATCTTTCATTGGAGAATGAAATTATACATTTTCTTTAAAAGCGATAACCACATGCATAATGGGATAGAAAGAAGAAAGATATCTCAGATACACAAAGCCACACCATGCTTGCTTTGTTACTGCGATACACGGAGAAGATTACACCTTCCATGCCAAGGGATTCAATAGAGGCAGGAGATATAGGAGCAGCATGAAACAGGTTTTCTACATGAAGGAAATGTCAAAGCTGGGTGAGGCTGTTGCAATGGGTTCTGCGTTGGGCAGAATCACCATAAGGCACTGTGTCATAGTGTAATTGGCAGCACTTATGTTTTTCTTTTTTTAGGAAGGGCATAAAATAACGATGCATCTTGTAATAGACAGTATTTTTAGATGCCATGAAAGAGTAGAACAGAGTGGATGTTTCTGTCTTTAGATGTCTAGGGCTCTGCAAATACTTATCATATTACATTCAAAGTCTCTGCAGTCCATTTACACACAACCAAAGATCTGTCCACTTGAAAACTTACATTCACCATTGTGTCTCCAGCCAAGGTCACCTGAACCAAAAATGCTTAGGGGGACTTGATACCCCGGGGTAGTGAGTCAAATTAAGTCAAGACTGTCTCTTGAATACAGGCAGACTGACTGTGAAATATTGGGTCTGGAGGAAGAATAAGATAATTTTGCTTAGGGAATTATTTTAAATTCGATTTAAGGAGGTCAAGGTGTTTTAATGTCTGAATTTGAAAGACAGGAGTAAAGGCCCTGAGGTTGTTTTCTTACAGGCATTCTCAGGTCTGTGCAGAAAAAAAATGAATTGGGAGGGGAGTCAGCTGGAAATGGATGGAATAATTCACACTGCTACTGTGGGCAAGTTGTCAATGACTATGTGTGAGGCCTGTAGTTTTCTTTGGGGTCTACAGACATTCTCTTATATCTACTCAAGGGAAGAACAGATCCAACGATACTGTTTTAAAGTTGTAGTCAAGTTCCTTGACAAACAGCTGGTCAACAGCTAAGGATGTGCTGCCCAGTGTGTGGCAGTAGAGAAAGGGCACAGCTTTGTGCCCCAAACCCCGGGCTGACTTCTTGTTGTAATAGCAGGTTGCACAGAGAAAATCCTTCTGCACAAACAGATAGGCTTTATGTAGGATACAGAAGGAAGAAATGCTTTTTGGTCTTGTTTTGGTTTTTCTCCGCCATGGAAAGTAATGACAATCATAGTGTCATTTGTTTCAAATGCAAAGAAGAGCTAAGATGCTATATACTCCTTTATATAATTTCTTCTAGATATTCTACTTGAAATATGTAATAAGTAGCCCAATTGACCATGTCCAAAGGGACTTCTTATTTCTCTCCCCAAATTTTCCCTCCATGTCTCAAGAAACCTCAGGCCAAAAACATTTGACTTATCCTTAATACCTTTCATTTCTCTTGCAATAGATACCTAATGCACCAGCTCCATCTTCAACACAAATCCTGAGTCAGGTATTCTCACCTTCTTCATCACAACCACGTTAGTACAAGGCACCACCATCTCTTGTCCTGACTATTGGGACAGCCTCTTCACTAGATTTCCAGCCCCCCAACCTTGGATCTGTTCTTCCCATAGCAGCCAAAGTGAGCCTTAAACCAAACCATGTCTCTCTCCTACTCTGATGTTTTGTTGGGATTCGCTGTGGGTCTTGACCTGGGTTGGGAGTCAACAGGGGAGAAGATGCTAGAGGAAAATAATGAGACTCTGCACCAGCTTAAGATATAAAGTCTGGGGAACCTGGAGAGGTGTACATTGACTCACACACCAAACAGCAGATTGAGACAATGCAGCAATTCTTTGACTTCTTGGAAACCTTTTGTTGATGTCTAACACAGACATGTGCAAAATGCAAAGGTGCCAGAATAGGGTCAGAAGAATATCCAGCCCCAGGAGAACTGGGTAAAGAGGAAACTGCAGGGTAATCAGGAGCATAGGGCAGTGAGTTGTCAACAACTGCCCATAACGTGTTTAGAAAGGGGGAGGGAAAACGAATTTCATCTCTGCAGGGCAGACAAAACAACTTCCGTAATCTAACTGCTGATCAGGAGTTTAAAGGGCTCAGCCCTGTCCACTGGACTCTCTGTACAGGGATGGTATTAACGACTTTGCCCTGTCTGGGGGTGCTTCTGGGCTCCTTTCATGTTTGGAGGTCTTGATGTGCTCCCCAGGGATGGGCCATTTGCACGTTTAGCCCGGAATTGAGGCGAGGTGCCCTGCAAAGAGATCAGCCGGTTTGCCACCCTCAGTGATTCATGCTCATGCATGGAATATTGTTCAATCCCTCCCCATGGCTGAGAATAATTGGTGCAGGGTATTTGCACTTGGTGTTCCCCCAGCCTGGAATGCTGAATCTCCACCTGGCTTATTCCCCCATTTCATTCAGTCTCTGCCCAAATGGTGCCTCTTCCTCAAAGAAGTATTTCTGATCCCCCTCTTTAAGATGTAGAGACTGTCTATCCTCTTACCTAGCTTTATGTTTCTTCATAGTATCTGCCACTATCTCTGGCCACGTTAGATTTATCTGTTTACCTATTTATTGTCTGGATCACCAGGGGTGGCAATAATGAGTCCCACATGTGGTTGTCACTCCAGATCCGTCACTGTCCAGTAGGTGAAGTCCATCTCTGCTGGCCTTGCCTCCTGGGGCTCTTCCAACTCTAAGCACAGCCTATTTTCACTCTGCCACCTTGCAGCCCCCCCAAGCCTGCTTTCCCTCTGCTGTGTCTCTGTACTGCTAAACTTGCTGTAAACCTCTCCCCTTTCCCCATCTCTGTACTCAAAGTGCAAACCCTGCCTTTCCTGGTGCAGTTATACCTCAGGTGATGATCCAATCACAGGGGTCTACAGGAGGTGAGGACGACTTCTGGCTTTGTTCTGGAAGGTGCTGTTTGCACAGTAACTTGCTCTTCTCTGCTGCGGTCAGTCTCCAGGAGATTTGTGTGGGTGAGATGATTTGTTTCTCTATGTATTATAGAGGGACTGAAGGAGAGAGGATACCCCCTGGGCTCTGCTTACTTTGGGCCTTTCTAACTCGTCCTGCTCCTCAGACTTCCAAGGACCAAAGGAAGGATGAAGTAGGTCAGGGCTCGGGCTTTTCTTCTTTACTACAATTTCTAAAAGGAAGTTAGTATTTCATTTTTGGGAGTTTCATTTTAGGGAGTTGCAACACCTCCTCATCCAGGGGTAGGAAAAGAGTCACCCTCTATTCTCCATGTGTCTTTTCCCCCTCTCTCTGAACGTGTGTGTGTGTGTGTGTGTGTATGTATAATGGTGATGCAGGGTCATTTATACCAGCACACCTCACGAATTGCACCTGTACTCACCTGGAGCAACATGCATTATCCAGCCACTGCCATGGGGAAGATGTGGAACCACCTAAGGGAGCCATCATGGTGACACTGTTGGAAACTTTCTCTATAAACATGAGAACATGAGGGCAAGGGCTGTGGATTTTCTTCCTGTTATTAGATAAATAGGTGTCCCTATTTCAAGACCAACCTAGTGCAACTCTTTTCATGATATGAGATACTCATGAATATAAAAGACCAGGGACTGGTGGCTTTTTTCTGTCTTCAAATACTTCTTCATCTATAAAATGGAATGGCAACAGTACACTTCTCCCAGGGTTTAGGTGAGAGGAATATATCAGGATAAGTTAGCCACTTAGAACATTCTCTCACGCCCTGTTGTCTTTAGATCAATCAGCAAATATTTGTTTGCCACTTCCAGTGTCGTAGGCACTGTTCTAGGAGTAAGCAAAATAATCTGTGGTCTGGTGGGGCTGACAGTGGTTAATAATCATCACAGCAAAGTCATGGCCAGCAGCCAAGTCCCCAGTCTAGCTCACAGCCTCCAGTCTTGGCCACAATTCATTCCATATAGTGTCTCTTCTTCACTGAGAGGATGTGAATAATAAAGTTGAGACGATGTGTGAACTGAGAGTCTGGACCTCTGTAATAAAATCATAGACCTGCACTTCACAGCCACCTACCTAAAGTGTTAGTTGAAACACAAACCAACATAACCAACTAACCATATCCAAGAACGTGCCCTTGGATAAAGGAGGTCAGAGGTCAAATATTGAGCAAGATTGACTTAACAAAGGGGAAGATGGATGACGAGGTGCTGAAACTACCATCAGTGTTATTATTACTATTATGTCCTGTGCTCATCTGGAGGAGTCAACTAACTTAAGGAACCACAATCCATTAAAAGAGTATGTTTTGCACACTCTGAGAAAAGAGTCAGTGTGCAAACAAGTATTTGAGCAAGGCATGAAAATGATTCTCTCTTAGACAAATACTTCAGACTCAGAGTTTAATTTTCTGAAATAATTTAGTTTGATGGTCAATGAATTCAACAAGCATTTTTTTCTAGCTTTTTAAGAGACCTAGCAATTCCATGATCATGCGGTGTGTTTATCATCAAAGTTATTACTCCCTAGTTACTGTATATTGGTTGAGGTTCCTGTCCCTAAATTTTTCATATACTTAAGCTTCCTTGTCCCCCAATTTTTCATACACTTAAGCCTCCCTCTTTTGGTCCCTTTCTTTTTCTCTGTAGGTCTCCATTAATCATCTTAGATTTTTCTGAGATGACATCATTGGGGGTTTAAAAATGTAAGAGCATCATTAATTCTAAAATTCTTCTTCTTTTCTTTAATCAAAACCTTTCTGGTTGATTGATTGCACAAATGGCCCCAAGCCTTCATCTTCCCTGTGTTTTAGCCATTGACTTTGGGAATTTGTAGTTCTTTCTGTCAAGAGGTGAAGTATATCCTTCCCTCCCAAGTTGACCCTGAATTCTTCATGAGGCTTCCTTTGGCCCATGTGTTAGCCAATATGATGTAACCAGAAGCTTAAAAAGGTGCTTGTACATTTTTGTCTGTCTTTGTCACGAGGACATGCAGATGGTAGCACAATAGGGGACGGGGCATGGGCCCCTGTTGTCTCAGCTGAACTGATCCCAGATCAATCAACTCTCCTACCTCAATCAACTGGAGTCAACTGCCTGGGGGAATTAGGTGAGATCAGAACAAATTTTCAGCCAAGCCCAGCCTAAATTGCTGACCCACAGACGATGAATTGGGCTAAACAAATGCTTAATCCACTGCATTTTCAGGCAGTTGTTACACAGCATTGTTGTGGGAATGAATGCATGACCAAGCGTCCCCTGAATCTTAGGGACTTGAAAGTTGCCTCTCTGGTTGGCTACCTTCAGACAAAAATCGAATGTGCTTTCTATTTGCAAAGTATTATTTTATTGAATCCTGACAACAATATTATCTAGAAGATGGATAATGTTATTAGCGAAATTTCAGAGGCAAGGACGCTGAAACTTAGAGAAGGTTAAGTGACTTGCTCAACATTTACAGTTGGGACTTAAACCTTAGAAGACTCTTTACAACCTGGGATTTTAACCATTGCTGTTCACACAACTCATTCCTCCATCCCCCCTGCTCTTCTTTCCACCCCTACCAGGCCTAGTAAGGAAAAGACCCTGTGTTCCAATCTGGGACACAGACACCACTTTTATACTAAACCCCCTTAATATTTCTTTTCTTACAGCTTCTATAGATGGTCATCTTCTTCATTAATCTGGAAATTCTGTTAAGGATAAGGATTTATATTTTTTTCCCTCATAACTGCCATGAAGTGTGTATATATTTATTAAATATATATATACATACACATGTAGAGCGTGCCAAGAAATGTATACACATTTTAAGAAAGGGGGGGGGAACTGCATTAAAATTGTAATACTTAAGTCATGTTTGATGTCTGCAATTACAAGAGATACAAAGGTACAATATACAAGAAAGCATTATTGATGTATATTGAGTGTTGCAATTTTAATGCAATTTTTTCCCTTCTTAAAATGTGCATACATTTTTTAGCACCCTCTGTATATAAAAGAAAGATCCTATTCATGTTTTAAGAAACTTATTCCATAAAAAGAACCTATGAAAAGGTAAGAAGTACTGTACCAAAGAATATATACATTTTTAAAAGGGCACTGTTATTCAAAGTAATCCAGTTGATGCCAAGCACAGTAGGAAAAATTTTCCATTTTGTTATATAGTTTTAGTTGTATGGTATTTGAATTAGTTGTTTGCTTAATGTTCAATAAAAATAAAAGGATCTTGGCTCAATATTTATTAGGTTAATTTTAGAAGCAGAGGTTAATATAAAGCTGGTGCTGAATAATTTCTGGTTTACTGTTAGTTTCTGCATTTAAGAAATTACTACACGATTTAGTAACTTACCCTGTACTTTAGGTATACTGCCACCAGGTGGCGGCAAGATCTCAGCCATAAAGTCTGCGCAGTAACACATTCGTGTGCTTTCCGAGATTCTAGCGCTTTCCTTAAGTACAAAAAGAATTTGAGACCACCGATTTCCAATTTAACATAAAATATTTCTTTACTTAAATAGCTGGGCTTCAACTCTAAGGCACCTTTAAAGCAAATATAAATCTTACGCTATAAAACCATCTACCTCAATATTTTCTTTCCCAGCTTTCTTCTGACTATTTTCATCATGGCTTATACACCCACATTGATGGCAGTGTTAACTTTTGTTATTTACTCTGAATCTTTGCTTGTCACTCTTGCCACGGCAGTCTCTATTATCAGGTATTGAAATTCTTAATTATTTTACTCCGGGGAAACTCCTGGAATCCCAGAGAAGTCATCAAAGACAGCACGGGGTCATGTTCCCACTGAGATCTTGGATCTTCTCTAAGTGAGACCAGAAGTATTTCTCCCCCAGAGTGGTATGAATCGTGTTCATTTGCTTTTCATGTATGTATTTGCACTTATAGAGGACTTTTTCCTTGTTATTTTCTACAGTATGGAATAATCTATTAGATATTTCTCCTCTCAAAGCTCCCAGAAGCCCAGAGGCAGTTACTCTAATAGTGATCTGGCTGGATTTCTTTAGCAGCAGCCCCTTCTCTAAATCTTCATGTTGTATTAGAAATCTGAGCAAAATACAGAAAACAATTAACTGATTTCATTATCATGGATCATGCTATATATATAAAAGGAGCAGTTTAAATGAAAAGAAAATGCTGAGCTACTTCAAAAAATAGTCAGAAATTCCCACACCCATGGATTGTCAAGCGGCAACTTTGCAATAGATTCTAAAAGGGTGTAGATTTACAGAAGATAAACTGAGAATGAATATATCCCTAACCAGCGAGCAACCACCAAGCTCTATCTCAAGCTCTTCAGACTGAAGAAAAGAGAGGTCTGGGGTGGCCAACTGAGGGTCAAGTCTGAGGGTCCAAGGTCAATGATTATGTAGTTGGTGGAAGAAGACACTAGCAATTCCGTGCCTGAGCACTGTCAGCAAAAAAAAAGGGGGCGAAATGTTCAGTTTCATCCTGGATGTTGGTACACAAAGCTCAGAGAGTCTCTTAATCTCACATTCACCAACTCCGCAAGTGGAAATGTTTTGAGCAGGACTGAGCCAGGAGGGTTTGGACAAGGCTGGCAGGGAAAGATGACACTTGTTCAGAAAATTGGGAGGCTGGAAGGGGTTGGAGTTGGAGTGAGGGAGGACAGAGGTTGAGCAGTAACTCCTGGAGATGGGAGTTAACACATCAATCAGGGCTACCCACGTGCCCCTGGGTGAGAGCAGCAAAGGACACGTAAGCTGTGAAAGGTGCTCCCAGGGACCATCTCCCAGCCCAACTCGGGGGGAGGGAACTAGGGGGTGTCAGTAGGAAAAACACAAAGGCAAAAGAAAAACGAAAGAGGAGAGAAGAGAAAGGGACAGATTAAAAAAAAGCTCTCACAGGAAACCTATGAAGCCAGTAGGGCAGATATTATCTTCCATTTACACATGGGAAACTGAGTCCTAGAGAGGGTAAGTGACTTTTTTAAGGTCATAGAATGAGGAGTGGGCATAAGATTCAAAGTCAAGTGACCTGATTCCAAGCTAGAGATGACAGAAGAGTGTGCATTTGAAACCCTGACACACACACTCTGTGTCCTACCCTTTGCCTTATAAACAGTATGTTTTTAAATAATGGGAGTTTAGCCTTTTAAGGGTCAAAGAGAAGCAGCTTTAGCCACTGTTGAAAAGCGTTTCTGAAATGTCTTCATTCTCCTTGTTTTGGTCTCCTTTGGATATGGACTGTAATTTACCCTACTCTTGATACGTGGGGTTATAATTCATGAAAATAGACTAAGTATTTATGGACATATAATTCTGGGATACCCTCAGGTTCTACAGAAGCATACAGTTTTTTCTTTAATTTTTAATTTTATGTTTTACTACCCTGTCTAACATATTCATGGCTAGAAATGGCTGCATAGCAGAATCAGCAAACTCAGCTCCTTTTTCCATCACAGTCAGCTCTTTTTTCTTAGCTCTTTTTTCTTCTGGCCCCTGATCATGTCACTCCCCTGATTCAAACCCTTTAATGGCTCCCCAGTAAGCTCTAGTTGCAGTGGTTTCCAACCCAGGCTGCACATGAATATCATCTGCCGCCCAGGGGCCACCACCCAAGATTCTGATTCAATTGTTTAGGTGTGAGGCCCTCACCCACAGTGTAAGGAACACAGACTTCTGCGTCTGGCCAAGTGGGACAGCAGGGTCTGGATTTAACTTCCTACCTGAAATCTAGACAAATACCTAAACCACTGGTTTTTAACATATTAGGCATGAGGCAATGAAGGACAGTGAACTCCTGAGAGAGAGAAAATAAACAAAGGGAGACCTACAGTTGCCCTAGTTTACCACCTCGAAGAACTCAAAGTTCAGGAAAACTCCTTTAATAGAAAAAGTGGAGCAGAGCGTCTGGGGAGACTAGGGTAGCTAATGTGTCCTAAGCAGAGTATAGAGAGGAGAGGGAGCTGATTAGTACCCGCATTTGAGAAAAGCATCTGAGGCCAGATTTTAAAAAGAATAACAATGACATTTGAAAATATTAATGCAAATAGTGCTTAGTGCTCAAACAAAGTTGATGATAGTTTACAGACCCAGAATCCTTGAAGTTCATAGGACACTGGTTAAGTACTCAGAAGCATCTTCCCTCTGTGGCTGGGAAGGTCTAGCAATAGACTAAACAATGCTATGGCCTTGCCTAACACACCTTAAAAGTAAGACCTGAAAGGATCAAAATGTGTCCAAGAAACTTCCCTTTTTTCTCCCTCCTCCCCCAACAACACCCAAGAATATTTACAGGGATACAAAAACATCCTGTATGCAACAAGGTAACATATCATAACGTCTGGCATGCAACAAGAATTACCAGGCATGCAAAGAACAATAAAGAGAAAAAAACAATCACTCTAAACTGAGTCCAAACTGACACAGGTGTTATATTTAGAAGACAAAGACATGAAAACAGTTACTGTGACTGTTTTATTTAGAGGACAAAGACATTAAAACAGTTACTGTAACTGTTTTCCATGTGTTACAAGTTAAAGGATAGCTGGAGCATGTTAAATAGAGACAGGAAATACACAAAAGACCCAAGTGTAACTGCTATGGATGAAACTGATGCAATGGATGGTGACAATGGCAGATTGGCTATTACAAGAAGAAAAGATTAGTGAACCTGAAGAGAAAGCAATAGAAAAATGTCTAAATGGGCCACAAAGAGAAAAAAGATAGAAAAGAATAAATAGAGCATTGGTGAGCTGTGGTCCAGCTCTAAGTGGTCTAGTATTTATGTAATTGGAGTTTCCAAAGAAAAGGAGAGAGAATGGGGTGGAGAGGGACAGAAAAAATATTTTAAGAAATAGTGACCAGAAAATTTTCCCAGGGGATGAAACTATAAATCTCACATCTAAGAAGCTCATTAAAAAAAAAAAAAAAAGAACAAAAAAACTATTTTTTTTTTTTTGAAGTTTTTGGCTGGGGCCAGGTTTGAACCCACCACCTCCGGTATATGGGGCCAGCGCCCTACTTCTTGAGCCACAGGTGCCACCCCAAACAAACTATTTTAAACACAAGGAACAAGAAGAAAACCATGTCAATGTACATCCTAATCACACAGCTGAAATTCAGCAAAAAGAGAACAATTTAAACTATGTTGTATACAGAGGAAAAACAAAAATAAAATGAATGCAGATTGTCGGTCAGAAACAACGCAGAGAAGAACACAGTGAGCCAATGTCTTCGAAGTAGTGCTCTTTTAGAATTCTATACCTAGCAAAAATACGCTTCAAAAACCAAGGCACAGTGTCTTCCAGATATACAAAAGCTGAGAGAATTTATCACCAGAAGCCTCACTCTATAAACAAAAGCTAAAGAAAGTCCTTGAGGTAGAAGGAAAATGACCCCAGATGGACATTGGGGACCCTATGCAAATGAAGGCTGGCCTCACCTGTGTTGGCATGGCAGGTGTGAGACCTGTGAGGCTATACAAGGTCCCGTAAGTAGAAGGCGCCTGTGCTTGGTTTAATGTTCTGTTGTCACTGTCAGAAGATTTTTAATAAGTTTTGAACAAAGGGCCCCGTATTTTCATTTTGTACTGGGTTCCCAAATTATGTAGCTGGTCCTGATAAAGAAGACTTTGTAGCCTGTGGGAGGGAGGCAGAGGCTGGAACGCTGAGCTTACATCTAAGAATCCAGGCCACACAAGAGGATGTCACAAGAACATATACACATCTTAAGCAATGTTATCTACGTCCTACTTTTCAAGGTTGAATGGAAGTTACTGTTGCTGGTCAAGTGTACCCAGACGTGCTAGGCACCATCCATTTCACCTGCAATTCACTCACTTTCTGAGAATGACTGCGTTTACTCCCAACAAGATTCCTTAAAATATGTATACATTTTTTGGGGACCCCTAATATTCAGGCACATTAGAGAGAAAGAGTGGAGGAGACTTCTTCAGAAATTGGAATGTTTTAATTTTAATTGGGACAAGGGTAAATGAAATCCAGATGGGGGAAAACCCCAACAAACGTCCCCTAAAATAAAAAAGTTTTAAGTAGAAATTTCTGGATGATCAGAACACTATATTCCATTTTACACCGAGATAGGTTAGAAATGGCTATGATCGAGGATTTCTTTCAGCTCTTCATGAAGTTCATTTGTTGCTGAGTGTTCATGACTGTCCCTTCTGGCCAAAATGCCTTGTTGTATTTTCATTACTTGTGTGTGTGTGCTTTACTAATTCCAGCATCAACATTTTAATAATGCATATTTCATAATTTTTAGCCTGAGGTACTGTAAGAATGTAAATTCATTTTAAATGCAAACATTAAGCTATGGTACTTCCAGTGGAGTTTTAGGGACGAGGTGCATTTTACTGTAGTATAATCCTATCTCAGTTTAGGTCAAGGCTCCCTAGTTGAGAGTCGTATAATAGGTGTGGTCTGTGCTGAAGGATGGTAGAAATAATAATGCCCGTCATTGACCTCCTGGACATATACTAAGAAAGGGCTAAAAATCACTGGAAATCGCTGGAAAGTGAGCATTGCTATGGGAGATTTTCCAACTTGCGTGAGGAAGGGATAAGGCCATTCATTCAAACACTTGGGTCGGGCAAGAGAAGCTTTAAGAGATTCTCTGGAAATACGGGGTTAAGAGGTGGAGTCCAGGGACTTACCTGACATAGGCCTGAAAGAGCTCAAAGCTAAGAGGTTGTTTCCAGTTGCCCTGAAGGCCAGTGAGGAGCCAGCAGCTTTGAATATGAGCATAAATGAAACGCCGAAATTCACAGATGATTTATAAAGTTTGCTCTAACTTCAGTACTCACACCCAGTCACTTAGTGAAAGCCTTCAGCTTTGATTAAAGTTGTTAATATTTGAAGTGCTGACTGATGGAGCCTCCCTGGTGTGGAAATATGAATATTTCTCATTTATTAATGTCCTGTAGTGCAGGCATAACCCTTTACTTAGAATAACTGGTTTGGAAGTGGAATTAGAATTTTTATTCTCCCCATTTCTCCCCTGTAGTTTGGGAATTTGCTGATTATTTTTCTTTGTTGTGAACATTCAGTTACCATTTGCCTGTATCCAATATGCGTGCATACACACATACACACACATTTCCACACCACACCAAACATGTTTTGGGAATGCGTTTAATTGCAGTTGTATCAATGAGGGTAACGTAGATAGAAGTATGAGTTCATAATGCTGGTTAGATTAAAAAAATTCAAAGCAAGTCATGAGTCTAAATGTGATACTCATAGGATGATACCTCCACAGCATTTCATGCAAATAAATGTACCTTATTGAAGAATTCATGTAAAATTAGAAAGTTTGCTTTGAAAATGTCTTAGTATGTCTCCAAGTGGTTAGATTATTACAAAATTTCCCTGGGAAGGTAAAAATTAAATCAACATTCAATTACATGTTGAAAGAAAAGAAAAGGAAAGAAATCTGACAGTCCTAAGTGAGAGAGTGATGTGAATATAGTTTCAGCAGGGATTAGGCAAGAAGTAAATGGTATTCTAATCAATTTACCGCTGCAAAAATAATTCCAAATTATTTTCATGGGACAGATGAAATAATTTTCATGGGATGCATATGAGTGTTGCTATCTTACGTATTTTATTTGTTTCTACCCAAAGGCATATGAAAAACAAACAACCACTGCAGTTAGATTTTTAAAGCTATTTTTATGCTTGTGAGCAGAGAGATTTCAGAATGCCTTGAAACTGAAATTTTACTTTGTCTATTCAGTGGGTATCATGAATAGACAATGATACAGTGGGTATCATTGTATCATGATCAATACCATAGGATATCATAAGTCTGGGCTAGAATTATTTTCTTGGTAAACAATGATATAGCCAATGAGAATAAATTAAATCATATGTTCTACACTGAGATTCATAAATTAATAAATTGGACAGTGTTCAAACTTATTTGTTTTTACCCAAGTCCCTTTAGTAGGTACATGGTGGTAAAAAAATGAACACTTTCATAATTTCAGTACATTTTTTGGTCTAGAAGATGGATACGAGGTTATTTGCATTGTTTCTAAGATAGTTATTTTAATTTCATAATTAAACCATATACATTTCATAGAGAAAATCTGCAGGCTTTTCAACTAAAATTTCACTCTGGGGGTTGTTGAGGTTGTCAATAGCAGTACAAACTGTGGTTGACACTCACTAATATATGCAAGGCCTAAGTAACCTTCTGAGTTAAAAAAAAATCCACAAACTTATGTATGTTAACTAGTCTTTTAATTATCTTAACAAGCATTTGGACAAGACTATAATTCAAACTAGAGGGTCAGCCAGCTGCCAGGAACATTTTCCCTGACAATCTCTCCAACATATTCATATTTTAGTGCTGAAATATCAATACAAAAATGAGAGTAGAATTAATGACCATTTTTATGATAGTGGCAGACACAGGAGCAAAACTGAGCTATTGATAAAACATTAGCTTCTGAATATGAAGCATGAAGAATAAAGAAACAATTAATGACTTATCTTCCATCATCTATTGTAGACACACGTGGGCCTGTAAAATTGCCAGAAGTGCACGTGTTAGAAATTTCTCCTAGCTCTGTTTTCATTGCCAACAATGCTGATATTAAGATTTCCACTAATCCCTTCCATCCTTACACTTTGGGTAGCTTTGTCATCAAAACCCCTCTTGGTTTGTTCAAATAATCTTGTTGATCAAAGGCAAGAAGGTACTTTATCAACAAAAAGACCTCTGGGGGCCTTTTCTTTCTTTTTTTTTGAACCATTAAAATTTCAAGTGTACTTTTCAAGTCAAGTGTATAGTTTTCATTTCCTTATTGAAATATTTTGAATAAACTCATTACTCTCATTGAGAATATATTAAAACTTTTTTTTTTTGAGACAGAGTCTCATTCTGTTGCCCAGATTAGAGTTCCGTGACCTCAGCCTCACTCACAGAAACTTCAAACTCCTGGGCTTAAGCAATCCTCCTGCCTGAGCCTCCCGAATAGCTGGGACTACAGGTGCCCACCATGATGTCTCCTTAAACTTTCTATTTTTATTTAAGGCGTGACCTTGCTCTTGCTCAGACTGGTCTTGAACTCCTAAGCTTAAGCAGTCCTCCCACTTTGCCTTCCTGGAGTGCTAGGATTACATGACTGAGCCACTGTGCCCATTATCATTGAAAATATATTAATATTTGTTTAATGCCAAGTATACACCCATGTGACACTGAATGCTTAACCAATACTATGTAATGACACTGAAGTTATATAGGAGCCTATCAGCAGTCTGCCTTCTGATCCTCCATTCTCTTCCTCTTGACCAGCAGATCTCTATATGAAAGGCAGCCTGCTTTCGCACTTTTCCCCCTACACAGAACAACAGTTACTGGAATAATTTGGTTTCCTTAAAATTAGCCACTCATTACAGCGATCTGGGATGTGAACTCTCCTAAAAGGCTTTGCTCTAGATCAAGGTAACTGTACATTCCCTTCAGGCTAGAAAACAACAAATTATAGGTTATTAGTATAGCATTATTGGACCTGAATATATTTCCTCATTAGTTGGGATAAACAAAAGTCTTGAATTTGAGATCAGTCAAAAGCTTTGTAAGCCAAAAGGCACATGATTTGCTTTTTTCCTCATTCTAAAACTCAATAAACCCAAACCACTTAATGAACTACCCAGTTCCACTGGGCATAAAAATTTTGTTTTCTGATTTCTAATTCTAAAGGTTCAGATCAGATTTTGTTCATACTTAATATTTCTACTGAGTTAAATGACTTGCAAAGTCTCACCATCCAGAGTGTGAACTTGCTCATAAAGACTTCATAAGGAATATTAAATTCGATAAGTTTACTTTAAGCAAAATACGCTGGATTGGTGGTGGACACAGATGGTGTGCCGCAGGCCAGAGATAAGCCTTACAACCTAAAAGGCAGGGACTATTTTCAAATTTAGATGCAATGCTTGTGACAGGCACTTCTTCTTCCTGGATTAAAGTCAGACTGGATTAAAGTGTAGCTAACAGGAAAACCCTAAGAGGCAGCATGGGTGGAAAACACCACTTTTCTGTCTCAAATCAAGGCTGATTGGCCCCATGGGTGGTGATGGATCAGTCCCTGAGCCCTGGCAGGAAAGACGGGGCCATCGCTGTCCCTCCAGTAACTGTTGCTGTCCCCATGGCCAGGCTGCCGTGACCCTGACCAGGGAGGAACGTGAGAGTCCGCCTACATCGTAAACACTAGTGCATGTGCCTGGATTTTCAGAGATGTAGAGCCTCATACTGTAAATGATCCTTGTTTAGGAACACATTTTATAGTAGAGTCCTGTTGAAATCCATTCTTTCTGATGGGGATTACTGCTCATGCCTGCAAGGTGAATGGCCATGCACCACCTGTCGTGTTTGTTCTTCACTGAGGAGCGGTGTTATTCAGAAGATGTTATAGAAAGATGTTTGCCAACCTATCTTACTGACTCATTCACTGGCATGCAGTTCAACTTCAATGTTTGCTCATCTTTGGAAGATAGAGACCCCTTGAGCAAGGGCAGCAATGACGTGCGTGTCAAGTTCTTGGTAGAGAATTGAAATTTAGGCTGATGCAACCGCAAAGCAACACAGCCTCTATTAATTCCATTGCCACACAGACTATAGGGGAAGGTAACCAGAGGTTTTAAGTAGGATGGTGAGTTTCTTGTGAAACAATGATAGCTTTTGGATGGGACAAGCAAACCCACCAGGAACAGTCACTAATGACAAATTAGAAGCTAAGGATTAGTCTGTCTAATGGGATTTTGAGATTAAAGAACAATTTCTATAAAATATACTAGAAAAGATATTGTATAAGACAGACTTTTAAAAGCCAAGAATCGGTGGTTACTAAAAATAAGCATCATTTAAAATAAATAATGACATGGAATATGTACAAACTGGACCTAGGGAGAGGAAGTGGCATCAAGAGGGGGGCAGAGCACTTTTGAACGAGCAGAAATTTGCTTGCTTTATCTTTCAGTTTGTGAATGCTTTCTTCCCCAATCACTAAAATATAAACCTAAAATTTCTGTAAAAGATGAAATGATTTCTTAGTGTCCCTTTTAAAAAGAAATGTTTACAATGCCAAGTGTAATTCGAATGCATAATCATCGAGTGTTTTCTTTTTATCTAATTTGCTTATTTATGCCATTAGAAAAAATATAGAAGTAAAAGTGAAATGGCAAAAGTATCAGAGTCGTTTATTTAGGTTTAGTTGATCTCCTTGGGCTCGAATATGTGCTAACATATGTTGGCCACTTTTTATAGGAAATCAATGCCAAGTATATGAATAAAACGGAGACAACATAAGATCAGACATCAGCTTCAGAAAAGAAAATTGTGGCATTACAGCAACCTATTTAGTAAGAACAAAAGCAGTCTCTGCAAGCATGGAGTTTATATATGTGATTAAGGAATAAAGACAAAAAAACAGGATAGAGTTAGAAAACTAAAAAATGATAATTTAAATCTTCGACAGTAAGTGTGAGTAAAGATCAGGATGGGAGACTATTCTTCACCATATCCATGTCCTAAACTGACAAAATTTCATGAAAAGGAAGACACAAAGATCCCTGTAAGGTTTTCTTAGATGTTGCAAAACAGCCTGAGAGTTCTCTTTATCTCTGAAATCTCTACATCAAAACTGCAAAAGGCAAGGATTCTGGAGCTTTGATATATATTTTAAACAGAAGGTATATCTGTAAATCCTTGTTTGGCTGGCCAAACAGTTATAAAGAAAGAAATAATGACCCACTTGCAATAAAATTTCGTTTGTGAATGTTTGACTGGGAAAGTAATTATTAATAGATCAACTTACATTAATAAGTTCAACCTCCCAGATTTTTTTCAACAGGTCCATCGATGTGTAGCCGTTAATTAGAAAGGCTTTGGTGTAGTCCCCCAGTTCGATGGAATCCAGCCATTCAGCCACAGATGTGGGATGGTAGCCGTCATGACCAATGGGTCTCATCTGTAATTAAAAAATCACATTAGGATCAATTTCAAGTGCTCCCACCAGAAAAGGCATATTTCTACTTGGAAATTGATCTGATCTGAAGCAACAGATCTTTCTGGATAATCAAACAAGAAGAAAGAAAACACTCTGAGCACAATTCAAAGCCATTAATAATTTTCATGCTGAATTAGTTTTCAAAAATACACCCAGAAATTTTCAGTTTAGCTGCTACATTAACTCCATATGGGAAAGATCTAAATATGTCAAACTTCTATTACAGACATTATTGGCATTCTGTGGGATGGAATCGAAAATGACGTCATTTGGGTGGTATTAAGTTCAATGCCAAAGGCACAAAGAAGTACACTTCCAAAATACAGGTGATAATTCCTGTCGGTGCAATATCAAAGCATGTGGCAATCCTGCATGACTGAAGCTTCAAAAGGAATTCTCGCTTATGCAAGACATGTCATGTGGGTACTGCAAACACGCTGGAAAAACATGCTGCCGTGGCGCGCCAGTGAAGAAGAGGCTTTTGGGTGTTTTAGGACCATGTGTTCTGGATCGAGTCTGCAGTATGTCAGACATGAGTAGAGAGCTGGCTGGCAGACAGACTCCTATTTTTTGTCAGCTATATACAGATTTATTTTTTTAAATACTTTAGGAGAACAAAGAAGTGTGACAGCGACATAATGTTTCTGAGTTTAAATTGGAGTGTGAAAGTAATTTAAGCAAGAGGAACTTCTGGGTTTAAAATTTTGTATGGATTATTCTAGTCCTAGAGCTAGCTTTTATTTGAAATTTTAGCTGAATTTGTGGTTCTTGGCTTTCGAAGTGACTCCCTTCTAAAACTTGTGCCCCTGTGCACGCCTTATCAAGCATCTCCCACTTCAGTTGTGAAGGACAAGTGACCTCTCATTGACTCGACCTGGGCCTTGAGTGAAATTCATGATGGAAACAGCAAAACTGGGAAAATCACAACACAGATTTTCCTCCTCCTTCAGATTTAAGGAGATAAATATTAATGGAAATCTCTGTGATTCTGATTTGTGAGCAGAGAAAAGATTTGCCTGGGCACCAGGGATTCAGATTTTAATCTTAAACATGTTAAGCTTTCTGTCACCACACAGAGTTCTCATTTTTGAGATTCTGTCTTTAAAGTTACTTTTTCTCCTTTACTCTTTCCCGTTTTTCTACTCACCAGTATAGTTCCCACTGTGAGATTTAAATGCCCTCTATTTTAAAGTTACAGTGCGACTCATTACTTGCATTGGAGTCAGAACTGCATCACACGTTTGTATTTCACTTTTAATATATTAACTGACGCATCTTAACTAGCCATGACATGTTTGTTCACATAACACTTAGCTCAGAGTTTATTCCATAATAGCTACAAATGTATAATAAATGACAACTGAAGGTTTGCAATCTACAGTTTAGTGGTATTCATAAGGAACTGGATATTATGAATGTGTCAAATTGGAGACTAGGATCCAAAGATGAAACTCACAGGTATTAAGTATTTTCATATCCTATAGAGAGTTACAAATATTTGGGGGCTAAAAGCATTCTCCAGGACTTGTTAAGAGGTGGCTGAACTAACTACTAACTTAACCAATCCCTTGAGCCCCATAAGGAAATAAGGAAGAAAGAGAAGGAAGGAAGGAAGGAAGAGATAATCACTACACTTAAAGTTAAAGGGGCAGTGCCTATGGCTCAAAGGAGTAGGGTGCTGGCCCCATATACCGGAGGTGGCGGGTTCAAACCCAGCCCCCACCAAAAACTGCAAAAAAAAAAAGAAAAAAAAAAAGAGTCCACTTGGGGAAGAGTCAAGTTCCCCAAGAACTGTGAACTGTGCAGTGGGGTACCCACAAGTTGCCCCTATGCATTCACATGTCACTCCTTTGACAGACCAGTCAGCAGCCACCTGCGTCACAGACATTTTGATGGTCACTGTTAGCCAGAGAATCAGGGAGCCCTCCAGAGGACTGCCAGGCAAATGCAGGTAAGAATAGAGAAGTTGCCCATCCTCTAATCCTTCCTTCATGTCCCAGTGCTGGAGAACTCAGAATCATAAAGGAGAGAGGTGCCAGTCCCTTTGGGGAAGCTTGGACTTGGGATGGGGGGAAAGGAAGAAGATAAAAAAACTGAAGGTTTAAAATGGATTAGAGCTAAGTTTTAGGTATTTTACATGCCTCGCAAGCTATTGTAGATATCAGAGATGATACTAAGACATAGTAAAGAGTCAGTTGAGTTGGTTGAAGGCAATGAGTGGAAAAAGAAAAAGCAAATGATCGCATGAGCATCTCACTGAATGGAGACTGCTCCGTGGTCTGATGCCTCCGGGAAGGCACGCTCTGCTGGACCAACCTAAAGGAGCTGAGGGAGGGAAACACGTGGTGGGAGCATCAGCAACACTGAAGCCCCTGGAAACGGGCAGGCCGACGTGTGTGGGGGCAGCAGCCATCCGCTTATGCATTCCGTATGTAACCAGCGCTCATTCTGACAATACTATGGAAATTCTAGGGAACAAAAGAGTCATAATCTCTCTCTCCTGGAAATTATAACTCTTAATTAAAACATGTGAACAGATGACCAACAAATTATGAAAGCTCCTGCATACCTGAGGAGAGGAAACCATTAGAGCCAAATAAAGTTACAAAATTAACTTGACGCGCATTTAACGATATGCAGAATGGTTACCATGCTGCACAATAATTTCTTTCAAAGCAATTCTCCCATCTGTTCCTTTATTTCTGTTCCTACTGCCACTCCCCTTCTTAGGTTCTTGTTAGTGTTCGCAAAAAACAAACGCAATAGTCTTCCACATGGCCTCACACCTTTGGTCTAGCTCAAATCTCGCTACTACGTTAGTCTTCTAAAAACCAGACTGTAAAGACAACCCTTGTATGAAAAGCTATAGTGGCTTCTTCTGCGGAGAAGTCCAAATGTCCTATTCTGGCATCTAAGGCAAATCGAAATCATCCTAATCTCCCACTCCATATGTCCCCAATCAGTGTGATTGCACATGGATATGTCAACAGAGTGAACTGCTAGCCAACCCTTGAAATGCACGGGGCAAGATCCAGTCTTATCTTTTCTAATAGAATTTTCCACGCTTGGAATGCTTTTGCCCCTATTTCCGGGGTGATTTCTCCAGGACTGGATTCTCCTCTAGAGTTCTAAGGAATATACATAGGACATCTGACACAGGTGTGTAGGTGTCACCAACATACATCAAGACTAAGTTTATTTCCTTCAGCTCAAAAACTGGCTCTCTCTCTCCAGGTTCCCATCTCAGTTAACGGGGGAGTTATCACTCCATAGACCCGCGTAGAGGCTTATGAGCCACATGATTTTCCCCTTTCTATTCACCATCGTCTCTAATTAGGACAGCAAGTCCTATAAATTTGATTTCTAAGAGGCCTCTGAGTTCAGTTCCCTTCTATTTTTTTTTTTTTTTGAGACAGAGTCTCATTCTGTCATCCTGGATAGAGTGCTGTGGCATCATAGTTCACAGCAAACTCAAACTCATGGGTTTGAGCAATCCTCGCCTTAGCCTCCTGCACAGCTGGAACCACAGGTGATATCATGCCTGGTTAGTTTTTCTATGTTTAGTAGAGACGGGGTCTCACTCTTGCTCAGGCTGGTCTTGAACTCCTGAGCTCAAGTTAAGGGCAAAACAGTTGCCCATCCTCCAACCCCTTCTTCATGTCCCAATGCTGGAGAGCTCAGATCCATAAAGGAGAGAGGTGCTTAAACCACCAGCCTCAGCCTCCCACAGGGTCAGGATTACAGGCAGGAGCCACTGTACTGCCTACTCCTTGCTTCTAAAATGGACTTTGGACTCGGACAATCCCAGCAGCCCTACTTCTTTGATGGTTGATCTTTGGCAAATTACATACCTCTTTGATCCTCAATTTCCACTTTTATAAAATAAGCATAATAATAGTGACCCCAAGTGTTGTCATAAGGATTATATTCTATAGGGTATGGAAGCTGCCTAGCACAGTGCTTTGAATCTAGTAGTTAGTCAGTAAGTCTGAGTTCTTGTCCCTCTGCACTGCCCTAAATAAGGTCCATCCTCATTTAGAAATTGCACAATATGATGCTCTGGGCTCCAGACCTTTTCAACTTCTAGTCAAAGTGCTCCTCCCCTCTCTCATCCCTTCCTTCTGCCCTCACTCCCTTCTTCATTCTGTTTTAGAAGGGGTTTGTGTCTGCTAACATCTTTTCCCCTTTCCTCGGTAGCTGACAGCCAGGTTTTCAGAAGCAAGGTCCAACAAGGTCACTGGAGCAGATTGAATTGTTTCCACTTCTGCATTCTCTCCCTGTGGTGCCTCTGAGCCCCTGTGCAGGGCATCCACCTTGCATCTTGCTGGGGTTGGAGTTACTCCCCAGGCTCATCACCGCTGGCCCAAGACATGGGTAGAAGTGTCCACGTGGAGGTTTGCAGATAAGGCTTCTGTGTTCCTGTGATCTACGGATCCTTTTGTGTTCTTCTGCTCTACTGTAAGAATAGCAAGGGCCGAGTTAGCTGCTGAACCGCTGGTTTTGGAGACAAGGGAAGGTTGTGGAGCAAACCTAGATTTAACCTAAAGGATGAAAGCCTGGCGTTTACCCTACCTCCACAGAACTCAGGAAAGTCCAGTTGAAGTTAGCTGAACTGCAACTGAGCTGCAGACCCACGAGAAAGAAAAATATGTATTTTTTGTTATTGATGTAAACTATTGAAATTTTCATAAACAGGTGAAAATGGAACAGAGTTAGTCCTTGTTTCCAAACCCTTAGTGTCTGTACATGGTGCCTACAGATGTAACTAGACGCTGTGATTTATGAATCCATCGGAAAATGTATCTCCACGAGACTGAGAAGGGTTCCGGAAGCTGAGCTGAGCGAACACCAGTGTCACGTAGAAAAAAATCTATGTCTTGTGTTTTTATTGATCCTCACCTGAGTAATTCTTCATTGTCTGAGTCGGAGGATTGGTGGTGCATAATCCTGCATGCCTCGTACACCTCCATGTCCTTGTCACGTCATTCCCTCTGCTGAGAATGCTGCTTCTCCCATTGAAACTCTTGGAAATTCTTTCCATCCTTAAAAACGTCTTGCTTTAGTATTACCTCCTGTGTAAAGCTTTCTCTCATGTTACTATTACTTCCAAGGAAAAGTCATATCTTCTGCTAGATTTCTGTGGTTATTTGGCCATAGTTCTGTTATGGTATGACAAAAAATCTGCTCGCAGTAATAGAGAGGTGAGTTTCTATCTTCTGCGGTGGACTGCCTACCCCTGGATGAGGAAATGAGGTGCTAATCATTTTTGAGGTTGTTAAATTGTCCAGCAGAGCATCTCACGCATGGCAGGAATTTGCTAAAAGTTTATAAGTGATTTAACGAACACATGAAAATTAAATGAAATCACATCACTGGTGTGATCTGTTTGTGGAGGAGTTTTGCATTTAGTACTCCATGTTAGAACAATTAAGCTTATCTTTAATACCTACTCATAACATTGAAACTATCTAAACCCTCCAGCACTGAGGCCCAATTCCAGGTAGTGTATTGTGTTATAAACTGGAATGGATTTTGTTTCCATAGCATGGTGGGTTTGATTCTATTAGCTGTGGAACCACAGGCGAGATACTTCACCCCCTAAGCTTCAGTGGTGTCATCTAGAAAATGAAGGCATTGGACCAGTGATCTCAAAACGTCTTTATAATTCCTAAATTTTTACAATTCCATGATTTATAAATTAATTTTCATTTATTTACCCAGAAAAGAGCAAAGGCACCCAAAGATAAAACTAAAAAAAAAAAAAATAATACAAACACAGGGTGGCGCCTGTGGCTGAGTGAGTAGGGCGCCAGTTCCATATACCGAGGATGGCAGGGGTTCAAACCTGGCCCTGGCCAAACTGCAATAAAAAATAGCCAGGTGTTGTGATGGGCACCTGTAGTCCCAGCTACTCGGGAGGCTGAGGCAAGAGAATCACCTAAGCCTGAGAACTGGAATTTGCTGTGAGTTGTGACGCCAGGGCACTCTATCAAGGGCAATAAAGTAAGACTCTGTCTCTTAAAAAAATAAAAAAAGTACACACACACATATAGAGTGTGCAAAAAATACATTATGAAAGAAAAATAGTGTATTAAAATTGTAATACTTGATATGTACCAATAAAGTTTTTTATCTTGTTTATTATATCTTTGTCTCTTATAATTGCAGAAGTCAAACATGATTTGGGTATTACAATTTTAACACAATTTTTTCCTGTCTTAAAATATGCATACATTTTTTTTGTAACTTCAGGTGCCATTTTGGGGGGCACATTTCAGGAAAGGAGAAAACTGTATTAAAATTATAACACTCCCCCAGGTGCAGAGGCTCACACCTGTAATCCTAGCAATCTGAGAGGCCAAGACAAGCCGGTCGCTTGAGCTCAGGAGTTTGAGACCAGCCTGAGCAAAAGTGTAACCCTGTCTCTACTAAAAACAGAAAAAACCTAGTTGGGTGTTGTGGTAGATGCCCGTAGTCCCAGCTTCTTGGGAAGCTGAGGGAGGAGGATTGCTTGACTTCAAGAGTTTGAGGTTGCTGTAAGCTATGACACCATGGCACTCTACCCCAGGGTGAGAGAGTGAGAGTCTGTCTCAAAAAAAAAAATTGTAATGTTCAAGTCACATTTCACTTCTGCAATTACAAGAGATAGAAGATACAATATACAAGATGACAAATGTTATCAATATATATTGAGGGTTACAATTTTAATACAGTTTTTCCTTTCTTAAAATGGGTATACACTTTTTGGCACCCTCTGTATATAGTTATATACATGTATAATGGTACAAGTAGAGGAAAGGTCTCATGCATCCACATTTCTTTCATGATCTTCAACAGTTCCCACAGGGAGTGCTGTGACTACTTTCTCAATTTAGCAATGGGGAAACTCCTTTTCTAGCAGGAACATCTAGCAAGGCAGGGCTAGGAAGAGGTAGCTCTAGGGGCCTGCGGGCCAGCAGCATTGCTGAGTTGAATGGAAATCTCTGCCCAGCACTCTACAATCTGAGGGGCGGGCAGGCAGCAGGCACTTTTAACAGAGGCTCACACCAAGGCAATCTGATTCAACCAGTTGGATTCCAAGTCTAGGGAAAACCCAAGCTGGGACAGAAATTGAAGGTAGTCGTGAGACTCTAGTCTTGGGAAAACATGGACATATTGACATGTTTTACCAAACACCTTGCTTGCTGTTGTCCACCTGAGTGCGCAGTGATTTTCCTCCAGGGGCCTCTTAAAGCATACCTGGCCTCAGAGAGTGTACACTGTTAACATCACAGGTGACATGGGGCAGAGTGACAGTAGGGGTGTGCTGTGTTGTTCTGGGGTTTCAACGGGGGCATCTATAGGGCAGTTGACCAGCCTAGGCTCTGAGACTGCTTGAACTAATTTAACCATAATAACTCATGTTAGAAGCATTTTATACACGTAAGAGAAGGAAGAGAGACTTTCCCTGCTTTAAGAAAGAAATGTTTGAAAACCACCAATTTAGAAAACTTTTGTAAGAAGACATGATCATTGCAGTTTTAATCTCTTACTTTCTTGGTTTTAATTGAAATATTCTGGGTCCATCATTCACATCTCCATCTCTCTCTCTTTCTCTCTTTCTGTCATTATTCTTCACTGCCTGCCTCCAGCTTTGTCTGCTCAGACAAGGACAAGACCTTGTAAGATGATGGAGCCATGGATGGAAAATCCACATACAGCAATTGGAAGGTAATAACAATAGAACAGGTAAAGAAAGTAAAGAGAAGATGAGAAGGGGATAGATACTGTAACAGATTTGGGATTACAGAAAGACAAGTTGGTCTCAATGTAATAAGTTATTAAGCCAGAAAATGATACTAGCATGGTAATTAGACCAAGAGAATAAGGAACCCCAAAAGGCCAATAATGGATTAGAAAGATATTTTTGTGTCTGAATGTGTCTCAAAATTGAGACCGAGGCTACTCTGTCCAAGAACTCCCCAAGAATTCCCTCTTTTCTTCTACATAATGGGGCTTACAGTGGGTTCTTGTCTGCTGAACTAGAGACAAAACACACCAGCTTCTTTTCTGGTAGCTGGTTGCTGCTGTAAAGATATGACTGATCTTAAACCTTCAGGTCACTTCTAACCAAAAAAAGAGGTTCCTTGCTCTGGATTTTCTTTTTTTCTTTTCTTCCCATAAACTGGATCACCAGTCCCTGCAGCCCAGCTGTGACCACCCGGGGAAAGCACTCTGGAGCAGGAACGGGGAACCTGTGGCCTTAAAAACATGTGGCTTTCTAGATGGTTTGGCTGAAACCAAATTTTACAGAACAAATCCTTTTACTCTTATTAAAGAGTAATATTTTTAAAATGAACATATCTAAAATACCAATAAATGCATTTAAGATATCAAAGAATAAAATATTTTCAAGAAATAATCCTCCCATACTGATGAGCACAATTAGAGCATTAGTAAAGCCATAAGGGCTGATTTGATGGCTGCTACAGTCATGATTTAGTTCTAATTTCTCCCACTTGACTGGCGCCACTACCCCACAGGCTGGTTTGTGAGAGTTTATGGGGGTTGAGTTGGCCAGTCTGTTATCAGCTTTTGACAATGGTGCCCTGTGTTCCTGTTTCAAGTAGAATTGGTGAATAACTGAATAGCTTAAATTCCGTCTCCTCACCAGCCCATCATGTTAAAGAACACTAAGAGAATGCTGATGAATGAAAACAGATTTTTAAATGAGGATTGGGAGTTGCAATATTCTCCTGTTTCTGCTAAAGTTATGATGATTTGCTTGCTTTGTGGTATAGCAGCATCAGTGCTGAAAAATTATTCAGTGCTCTTCAGCATTATAACATTCATAAGGACAACACGTATTTTAAATTAGAGGGAGAGGCACCAAAGGTTTATTGCAGAAATCGAAAGATGAAAAGCAAAAGCAAAGACAATTCATTCAAGCAGCAATAAGACCTGGAAATAATGCCACTGAACAAATTACAAAGTAGCTTATATACTTGGGATACAAGGAAGCCTTTTAGGGATGTAGAGATTGAGAAAGAAGGCATTGTCAAAGTTATAGGATGCTTAGTACTAGATAATGTTTCCAAATATAAACAACTGCCTCTTTCAAGGAGAACCATAACTGATCAGCAGCACAAATTAGACTTCAACTTAGCAGAAAAACTTAATACAATACTTCAAAAGGAAAATATCTATTATTCAACTCCTTTGGATGAATGAACTGGTACTACAGATTCAGTGTAGGTTTTATACTTCATTTGGGTCATAAAAGATTATTTTCTTTGCTATGAAGAGTCACTTATTTTGGGCATTCCTGCAAACAGAACACGGGGAATACATATTTGCAACAAATTTTAAGGCAAATGTTGTGAATTTGGATTGCATTTGGTAGATTTAGTCAGTATATGTAGAGACAGTGCACCTTCCATGCCAGGAAAACATGAAGGGTTTATTGCAAAGATTAAGAAAAAGTATAAGCAGGCTGGGCATGGTCGTTCGTGCCTGTAATCCCAGCATTTGAGAGGCCAAGGCAGGTGGATTGCCTGAATTCATGGATTCAGATGAGCATGAGCGAGACTGAGACCCTGTCTGTAAAAATAGCTGGGTGTTGTGGTGGGTACCTGTAGTCACAGCTACTTGGGAGGCTGAGGTAAAAGAACCACTTGAGCCCAGGAGTTGGAGGTTTCTGTGACTTAAGATATGGCACTTGACCAAGGGTTACAAAGTGAGAGTCTATCTCAAAAAAGAAAAAAAAAAGTATAAGCAGATCCAGATATTTTCATTTCTTTTCTTTGTATTTTGCATCAGCAAAATCTTTGGGCTAAAGTTACTGTTTTAAGTGATACATTGCAGAAAGTTATAAGTATTTGAATATATTCAAATATTGAATAAGTATTATGAACTATATTCATGCAAATAAAACATGGTGAAAGTTGAACAATGAGGTGTTCAGTGTGGATTTACTGTATCATCCTACAGTGTGTTGCCTGTCACAAGGACAAACTGTTAGCCCAAATTTTATCCATGAGAGAGCAGATAGCTAAGTTTTATGAAGAACAGAGTCAAAATATGAATTACTGAAAGAAGATTTCTATAGGAATACAGCATTTCTGTGTGATATTATATGAAATCATAATGACTTGAGTATTTCCTTGCAAGGTAAAATTAAGTAGATATTTGATTTATGGCAAAAAATCCAAGCATTTTGAAAATAGCTTTTTTCAAAATGCTTCTGCTTTAAAAGGAAACTTTGGATAACATTTTCCCCAGTTTGCAAAGGTCATTGATAGGCAGGATGATATTAATATATGCAAATCATTTGAAGACGATGCAGTTGTTATGGATCTATGAATTTGAGAGCACAATGAAAGGTTCACTGACTTTGAGAATCACAACATCACACTCAAATTAGCATTTCAGCCCCACCTACTGATATCACTAAGGCACCTGAAGACCCATAGATGGAACTGATTGAGCTCTCAGTAGATGACATGTTAAATCATTGTTTGATGCTAAGAAAAATTGAGTTAAAATATGGAAAAGTGCAGTGGAATACCCATGTATTTGCCAACATGCCAATGCTTTTTGGCTTTTTTTTTTTTTTAACAGGCCCTCAGTAGAGTGCTATGATGTCACAGCTCCCAGCACCCTCCATCTCTTGGGCTTAGGCAATTCTCTTGCCTCAGCCTCCTGAGTAGCTGGGACCACAGGCGCCTGCCACAGTACCCGGCTATTTTTTGTTGCAGTTTGGCTGGGGCCAGGTTTGAACTTGCCACCCTCGGTATGTGGGGCTGGCACTCTCCTCACTGAACCACAGGCACTGCCCACTTTCTGGCTTTTCAACCACTTATTGGTATGAATCTATATTCTCCCGCCTAACCTAAATCGAGACTGATGATGTAGGTTAACACAAACAGCTAAAACTGTGGACCTTCACATTGCAACCAAATATTCAGAGGTTTTCCAAGAAAATACAGATACGACAAAGTCATTAAAGGTTAGGAAAGTTTTAAATTAACAAGTAGTTTCCTGTTTTGTGATTATCAAGTGCATAGTAGTTATATTTTTATAAATTAATGTATACTTTAAAGTATACATTATCTAATTAAAGTTTTTTAAATAATTGTGATGGATGTGTTACTTGGTTCAATGTAAGCATTTCACAGTGTATATTGAAGCAGTACCCTGAACCCCATAAATGCATCAATGTACAAAGTTATGATTTAATTAAAAACAATTAAAAAAAATTAAAGTTTTTGGATGTGGCCTAACTAGAACTAAATTAATGTGGTCTTTCAACCACATGAAAATGCCCCCCCCCAAACATGCCCCAGAGCAGCAGTTCTCAACCTGTGGGTCACAACGCACAGGAACTGTGTTAAAGGGCTGTGGCATTAGGAAGGTTGAGAACCACTGCCCTAGAGCTTGGGAAATGCTTCTCAAACCTTAATATGCCTAAGAACCACAGGGAGATCTTGGTTCTGCATTTCTCACAAGCTTCCTGGCGATCCGTCCGTGGACCACACTTTGAGAAGCAACGCTTCAGAGGATGAGAGAACAACGCGTGGAAGGTTCTGGTTCCTTCCAGAATTGCACAGAGCAGAGCCAACTTGTAAATCTGGACTGCTCATTCCAGGAACTGTTACATGAGAGAAATAAAGGTTCTATTTTTTTAGACTACTATATTATGAACGTCTCTATTTCGGTAGCAGTAGCCTTTCCATGAATACAAACATTACCAAAAATAAAGAAATTTCATATAGAATAATTATAGGAAGCATGTACTTCCACGTAACCTTACATCTCATTGACTCTTGTTTTGTGTGGTCATAAATTTTCACATCTTTCACATCTAGCTTCTTTGCCAACCATATCCCCATCCACCTGTGCACGGATGAAAAGGGGAAAATGTAGGAAAACACTGGGTTTCTAGTTTGGATACCTGTGTTCAGGGTGGTGGTACCACCTGAGAGAGAAAATCAAACAGACTCAGCTGGCGTGAATAATTTTGAGACACAGAACTTCATGGTGTTATGTTTTGGAATGGTGCTTTGTAAGTTTTGGGGGAGAAGTCTGTGGGGCCCTGGGTGTCATCAGAACAGGGGACAGTCTTGGCGGCTCTGCTTATTAGCTGTCTGACCTTGAGGAAACGACTTATCCTTCCTAAGCAGCCCCTTTCTGATTAGAAATGTGAGGGATGGAAAGAATATCTACCCCCGAGGGCTGTCACATGTAGCCCATTGAAACAAAGCAAGTAGGATTTAGCACAGTGCGCTGCACAGAGAAGCGCTCAATAAAGCTTATTTTTATCCTATGTGGGAGCCGAAATTACATGTGGATGAGACATCAGAGGGTGGTGGTGTCATGTGAGAAGAGAAGTGGCCTGAGAATGAACCAATACTTTCAATGAACAAGGAAATGTAGGAGACCAAAAATGGAATGATCAAGACAAGAAAACGAGCGGGAGAAACAGAGTTTCAAGGAGAGCGTGGCCAGTGGAGAGGGAAAGTTGGGAGAATCTAACGAGAGGACCAAGGAGGAGATCTGTGGGGTCTGGCCGATAGGCTCCGGGGACCTTGCTGAGAGGGGCAAGAACACAGCTGTTCTTCACAGGATTGCAGCAAGAGTCAGAGATGAAGGAAGGTGCAATCAAAACTACACTTCTGAGTAGTTGGGGAAGAGAAGAAAGAAGATGGGGCTTTAGTACAAAAGAAGAGGCACAGAGAGGGATAAGAAGACTCAGGGTGGAAAAGGGTCAGAGGCATAAAGCCTTGACCCAGAGCACCCAGGGGTGCACTGCAGGCTGAGTGGGAGGGCTGGCCTTTTGCGGAGGGATTCTGCTTACCTTTCTTGGAAATGACAGAGCTGAGAAGGACAGTTGGAGCTAAGTTGGGGTTAATGGGCTTTGTGTTAAAATAGCGCAAGGGTCTGGAAGCTGCATGGGGAGCCTTGGTGCGAGCTTGTATGTGGGGTACCTGCCCCTCTCTGGCACAGGTCCTCATGTGAACGAGGGTTATCGTCTGTATGGCATGCCGTTGTCTGGATGCAAACACACACACATGTCTTGTATGCAGACCCCCTGTCCCAACAGCTCTGCTGTGCCAGGCCCAGCTGCTTAAACTTGCTGAGGAAGCTGCAATGGACTGTGGCTTCTCTCTTCCCACCTGGATGTAAGTTCATGCTCTTAAATTTCCTGCCTGATATGGCTTTTGTCATCCAGATCCCATTGGGTACTTCCCTCTATTCCAGATCCTTGTTCTAGACTCTTCTGCTTTGTCCTGCTGCTCCCCAAGATGTGGATTAACAGAAGTCCTCAAAATAAACCAGCTCCAGCAGCCCTAGCAGACAGTACTGCCAAGTCCAAATGCAGGGCTGTTAAGGAGTGTGAAGATCAAATCTCCTATAGGCTGTGAGACCTGGGCTTAGATATCACGTTGCTATTTCATCAGTGGCTCTCAAAAGACTGATTGAACATGAGAGAGAAAGGCTGATCCACTGACCATGGGGCCCCAGGAAAATGCCTCCTCATCACCATCTGTGGCAGTGCCACTTTGCTGGGAGAGACACCTCTACAAAATGGGTAGCACGATTAGTGATAAGAACGTCACTTCACAACTATATGGGTCTTCAAAGAGCCTAAAGTGGTTTCAGAGGTCATCTCGATTGTAAAGGGTTTTAGGTGATCTTTGGGAAAATGCCCTTGTGGAATCTGAGAACCTGGGCCCTCCACGGGGTAATATTCCTTCCGTGGGAACAGAAAGGATTAACACACTGTGACTGTGGCCGGGAAGCAGGTGTGGCAAGATCTGTGTTGTGCACCTGTAGCAAGGAGGGATCCATGTGCAAGTAAAGCTGCTGCTTAAAGCTGCTTTGTTTAGAATCAGACTTTTTTATGGATATATTTTCTATACAAGAATCAAGAGAAACCTAAACCCTGAGAGGTAAGAGAACTGTGTCTGGATGTCACCTTTCTATTGCTTTTCCACCACCAATTTGGAGCTCCCTGAGTGCTCAGACAGTTGAAGATTCTAGATTTAGGCACAGGGCAGGCGAAGTGAGGAAGTAATACCTGCATATTACCTGCATATTGGGGGGGGGGAATAAGGGGAAAGGAAAGGGCTTTGGGCTAGACACTGTCTTTTAATGTTCCATAATTTCTACTTCGTGAATAAGGAAATGAATTAAGGTCTAGTCCAGAGGGGGCCTGAAGTATTCCTAATTCTGAAAAGTCTTAGATTGTGGAGTAAACTAGAAGAGAAGCAGCAGACAGTAAAGTCTGTGTGAGTAAAAACAAGTTTTCAAGACCCAAAGGTGATCTACTTCCAATAGCATGAATAGCCACAGAAGTGCCAGCCAGACTGGACTAGTCTCCAGCCATCAAGGGTAGGGACATTCCCTTTGGTCAAAGGCACTGATCACAAGTGAAGCAAGTGAAGTCGCCAGCACAGACAAGTTCTATAAATCCTGTTGGGAAAAGATGACAACCTCCACTGCAACCACTGCAGAATAATCTCTTCCTGGCTCTGCAAGCAGCGTGAGTGGCCCCTCCCCAGGCCTCTCCTCTCAGCCCCGTCTGTGCACACAGAGAGGACACTATCCGTGCTGCCACTTGAGAACGGCTCTCTGCCACATAGGGTCTCTGCAGGGCTTCGATGAAAGATCAACCGAGCCATGGCGGAGGACACACAGAAACATGGTCCTTGAGACTGAATGAGTGTATTGAATGATTTTTGTTTTTTTTACTTCTCCCTGCTTTTGGTAAAAGAGATGTTTTTAAAGAATCCAATAAAAGGAAATGCTGTTTTTTTAAACCATCTTTTCATTTCTACAATCCTGGTTGAAATAATGTTGACCCTGGAGCTCCTTTTTAAGACATCACTATTTGTTTCATTTATTTCCTTATTGTGAAGCTTCTAGATGAAGCCCAGGTTCAAATTAAAGGGAAAGAGAGGATTTATTACAGCTAGGAGGAGGTGCCAGACAATGCTCACCATCATTCACATTTCCAAGTTACCAGTGATGAGAACTAGATTTAGAAAAAGACATGGGGTCTCTTTCTTTTCTCTGACAGTACATGTTTACTGACATTCACGTAGCTGTTCAGTGGGTTTGTCCCGCATTGCTTTGCTCTTCAAACAGAAGCTTTAAATGCTACTATTAATCAGGAAAATTGTTTTGCATGCTTTTAGTTTTGACTTAAACAAATTTCCCCAAACTTGAGTCTTCAGAAGATAATGAATGGCCTGAATGTTAATTCTATTTATCTGATATTTAAAAACCATGTCCTTTCTCAGAGCCTCCAGGCAAGTGCATAATAACATCACCCACTGAAGCACTTCAAACAGATAAATGTAGCATAAAAACCAAAGTTAGCAGTATACAAATGAATAGCTTATGTTCTGCCTGAGTAGAGCAGTACAAAGGATATTATTTACATAGTAGTCAAAAAGTGGTATACCCACATTTATTTAGGGTGTTACAAAGATGAGGACTGACCCACCCATCCATCTACTTGTTCCCTCAACAAATACTAACAGTGTACCTTACTACATTCTAGGTAGCATTCTGGATGTACCAGGGAACTAAACATATAAAGGTTCCAGTCCTTGTAGAGCTTACCTTCTAATTAGGGGAGATATAATAATTAATAAGCATAATAAGTAAGATACATACGCTGTTAGAAGAGAGCTCTGTGAAAAAAGATAGTAGTCAAGGGACTGGGGATGCTGCAGTGTATATGGTGGGGAGGGGTGGTATGAACTAGTAGGGTAGGCAGGAGAAGTTTCATTCAGGAGACAGGATTTAAATAAAAATTGAAGGAGGGTGAATTGGCTATTTGACAACTAGGGGGAGAGGATTCCAAGCAGAGGGAACAATTAGAGCAAAGGACCTCAGGAAGGAATGAGTGCAGGGTATGTTTTATAACAAGACCAATGGGCTGGTGTAGTGTACACTGGTTCAGAGGGAGTGGGAGCATGTTACGGAGGTTGGCAGAGACCAGATAAGATAGGGCTTAGAAGGTCTTGTTAGGACTGGCTGTCATTCTGAGGGAAATGGGGAGCCAGTGCATGAATCTGAGCAGAGATATGACACAGTCTGGCTTATATTTCAGTGGAATCATGCGGACTGCTATGTTGATACTAATAGGGTAGCCTTTTTAGAGGCTGTGGACATAATCCAGAAGGAAGATGCTGATGACTTGGACAGGGTGCTGAAGAAAGGTGGCAAGAAATACTCAGATTCTGAATATTTTGAAGGTAGGTCAGTATGACTTCCTGAAATACAAAATAAAATGCTCCTTGTTTGCTTTCCACGAGTGGGTTAGGAATCTGTCAGCTAGATGGCTGCAGCTGTGTGGCATGGGTCTTGGACATGACTATGCTCATCTGTCACAAGTGAGAATGTTTGGCTGACTGGCAGGGCTGGTCTTACAAGGAGTCTGTGTTCAGTGAGGAATCCAGGAGAGTCCAATGATTTTGTCCAGAGAAGGTGGTCAAGGCATATGTATTTTGATTCAAGGGACAATAGATGAATATCAGAGGACATGGGAGAGTCTGAATGGATTTCAGGATCTGGTGCTCTGACTGTGCCCTGGTCCAGCTCCCATGGACTATGCCTTAAGATGAAGAGCCTTCAACTATGAGCTGTATCATAAAATACTTTATGGACATTGGAAACAAAAGGAGTCAGCAAAATTGGCAACTGCAACTCCATCAGCCAGAGAGATGGCGCCATATTGCAGATATTGGTGCCCTCAGCATTGGGCACTAGCAGTTGGCACTGGTGCCCATATTGGCAGACTTCAGTGACTTTGGCAGAACATTCAGTTGGCAATGGCCAAGGTGCCCTTGATGGGAAGACAGTGGGCATCACAGCCAGTAGCACAGACATTTGTACTTTTGACACATTGGGCACCTGCAGCTCTGAACCAGCCCTTGGCCATCATCACTAACAGATTTGGCGGCTTCAGTGAGTATCTCATATTAACAGGACCGAGAGCACTTTTGGTAGGTCCTCATGGCACTGTCTCAAGCCTTGGTGACAGGAAACATCACCACAATAAGCTATAGCGAGAGAGGTAGAAAAGGGCAGATGTCATATGGCCAGACGTGGTCTAGTTACACAGTGCACATATGACGTGAGACTCTGAGAATGAGTCATTAAGGAAGCATTTCAGTAAGCCCTGGAGTTTGCAGAGAAGTGTTGCTCTGTGATTGTTGTTGGAATCCTATTTTGAAGCCTTGGTTGGAGTTCCTGAGAGCCCCTTTTATATTTATAGTCAAGAGATAATCTAAGAACTATTCCACTACCATTGGAGTGAGAACAGCAGTCACAGGAAAAAAATAGCTTGATCCTCAGGAAAATATTTCCAGCCATATAGCCTTTTTTTTTTCAGTTTAGAATTTTTAATTACATCAGACAATGGAATGACTAACAATCTTCAGTTCCACTTATGGGAATCCCTAGTATAGTCAGCTCTTACAATAGTTTTAGCGGTTATGATTTATTTCAACAAGATTTTGAAAGCAAGATATATACACACACATATATATGTGTGACAATTGAATTCATGAATTTATGCACTTATGTTGGCAGCACTGTACAAACAATTCAGTGAGGTTTCGTAACCTTAGTATATCAGAGCCTAACAGCTGTGTTTGTGTTGATGTATGGTGGTAGGGCTGAGGAGGGCTCATCTTTATTATTGTTGTGTGTATTTGTGCTCTGTAATGACAGCTCTGATGGCTGTTCCAGAAAAAGAGGTCCAACATTGCTTTTAAGGGTAAACTAGGCACTAGCATTGGTACATAGCTTCCCAAGGGGAGTATTTCAAAGGTGACCATAGTGATATTCAGCAATGAGGTATGTAGCACTTTTTCTAGGATGAGATTGTGAACTTCCTTGTTAGACATTGTATTTACATGCTATATATCAACACACTTATATACACACATACCCACACTATGCATATACATATATATCACAAATATATATAATCTATATTATATGTATTATATAGGTATATAAAAATATCACCCTAGATATTATATAAATGTAAAAGGGTATAAGTTCCTACCTTCTAGGAATGTGTAATTTCCTAGAAGGAAATGTGTTATGTTCCAAAAGAATATGTTATTTCCTTGGGTATACATTTGGAATATATACAATTATAGTCATGTGTCACTTAGCAACAGGGATACAATCTGAGAAATGCACTGTTAGGTGATTTCATTTTTGTGCAAACATCATAGAGCATAGTACACACACAGATCTAGATGGTATTGCTGACTGCTATGCATGCACCAGGCTATATGGTGTGGCCTATCACTCCTTGGCAGCAACCCTGTACAGCTTGTTACTGTACTGAAGAGTGTAGATAATTGTAACATAAATCATTAGGTGACAGGAATTTCTCAGCTCCATTACAATCGCAAGGGACCATTGTCATGTATGCAGTCTATCATTGACTGAAATGTTATATGGCACAGGATTGTATAACAAAATAAATTAAGGGCCAATGTTTTTATAAGTTCCAGAAAAGCAAAGAAATTTGAATAGTTTGGAGAAATTTGGGAAAAGTTTCTGGTATGGTTTCCTTAGGGTTAATATATAAAGAAGTGAGTGTATGCGTTCGTGTGTATGTGTGTGTGTGTGTGTGCCAGAGGGAGAGAGAGAGAACATGGGCATCTGTTTCTCTCAGTAGGACAATAGGTGGTGTTCTTTGTCTAAAGTGGTTCACTTAATGCCCTAATTGGGTGAAAATGTCTATTCATTCTTTAAGATTCAGTTCAAGCATCATTCACCTGCCCAGAAAGCCTTCCCCTTCCCTGACCTCCATGCATTTAGCTTTGCCCACTGCTCACAGTATTTTTCATATAGTATTCTAGTTCTTTACATTGTGTCTCCGTCTAAAAATGTGTAGAACTCCTTGAGGCAGGGACCAAGTCTTAACCATTTTCCAGTCCCACCTCTGAACTTAACATGGGGTCAAAATGAATGGACAGGCTGATTAAATAGATGGACAAGTCAGTGATTTACTGACAAATACCTGGGCACAGTACTGAGGCTGTCTGCAGACCTTATATATCTGGCATTGTTTAGCTCTCGGCCACTTAACTCCAAGCCTCCTGGGTATGCTGAGGCCTCAGGATGGAAGGTTAATTGATAACTTTTCGTCTACATCATGTAGCACTTAGAAAAGTGTTCTGCCCAAAGTGGATGCTGGTAAATGTCAATAGAGAATGAAGTAATTAAGTCCCAGAGGTGAGAAGCAAAGAAATAGATATTTTATACATATATGGCAAAAATCTCTTGTACATTAGTGAATAAAATTTCACATTCAAAACTGTGGGTTTTTTTTTTTTTTCTGAGACAGAGTCTTACTTTGTCACCCTTGGTAGAATGCTGTGAATCACAGTTCACGGCAATCTCAAACTCTTGGGCTCAAGTGATCCTCTTGTCTCAGCTTCCCGAGTAGCTGGGACTACAGGCACCTGCCACACCACTAAGCTATTTTTGGAGACAGAGTCTCATTCTGGCTCAGGTTGGTCTTGAACTCCTGAGCTCAAGCCATCCAGCCTCCTCCATGTCCCACAGTGCTATTAAGGGCAAGAGCCACAATGCTCAGCCTTCAAAACTTTTTGTAATAAATATACTTACCTCTTAGTATTTAGAAAATTGTAAATTTAATCCCTTGCTACCAAGCAGTGGCTTCTAAGTAGAGAAGGGGCTGAGGGTTAAAGCTGATGATACATTGAAGAAAAAGCTTTTAATCTGTCAGGATTCTGTGATTCATAAATTATAACCTTAAAAATCATCTGAAGTGCATCTATTTTGTACTTTTACTGTCTTGAACTCACAGAACAACAAGTAAAGCTAAAATGTATTTTCTCTGAGAAAGAATTGAGAAGAATTTGGCAATTTCCTCAGAGAAGAGCAATAGTTATCTGTTAACTAAAAAAAAAAAAAAGTTGAATTTCCATTTACTAAAATAAAGAACAGAGGAAAATAGACCTTTGTGAGATAGTGCACCTGGCCAGGCATTTTTCTCCCAAAGGTAAATGCATCGATAGGTGATTGTTCTTTGGATTCTTCTGTGTTCCAAGACAGGGAACTCTGCCCATAGAGGGAGTAGCAGAAGACGGAGCTGGGCCTGTAGTTCAAATCCTGACTCTGACACTCATGAGCTGTGTGAACTTAGCCAAGTTACTTAACTTCTCTGTGCTTTAATCTCTTCACCAGTAAAATAGAGACTTAATATTGAAATTTAAATGAGTTAGAATTAATCTAATAGTGCGTAGAATAGTGCCTGGCGAATAGGAAATCTCTGTTTGAGTGACTGCTATGAACATAGGGGTTTTCCTGGCAGTGTCTTTTAGCAAGCACAGAAATATTTGGGGGAACATGGATTCCAAATATTCACTATGGGTCCACAAAAGACTAACCATCAGGCTAGAACCCCAAACCAAAGGACAGATGTGAGGACTACTAGTCTTTGAAATCTAAAATCTCCCTGCTCACTGACAAAGAAAATAACTATAAAGAAATACCATGTAATGAAAATGTGTTTAACTTAAGGATGGGGGAATATTAATTATTTAGGTTGCTCCATTGAAGCTGACTACAGGTATCAGGTTGGATTGGAAGGATTTGACTCACAAAAGCTGGAAGGGCAAAGTGATGAACGAACATAACAGCTGGATTGATGACCCTGGCTGTATTTCAGAGGATGGCTGTCACAGATGAGAAAAAAAACCCAGCATATCCATCTGCTTGAACAAACTAAATAAGTGTTTTGGGTCACTTTGAGCTTGGAGCATCCTGAACTATCACAAAGCTCCCACAGTAACGAACAAAGAAGTCTTTAAAGTGTATAGAAATGGCTTTTTAAACTCGTTGGTCTCTTTTTTGGGAAAACTTTTCATTTTCTGAACAGAAAAGACTTTCCCTTCCACGTAACATCCAAAGCTTGTACTTTTATATCTCTGATAGCTTGTTCATGTTCTACCTTGTACTGTATTGAAATCATTTGAATATTGGTCTGGCTTCCTTTACTAGACTAAAATCTCCTTGAAGGCAGATACTGTGTAAGTTCACTATTTTTTTTCCTTCTTGTGCTGTGTCTGGGATATAAGCAGATGCTCAACTCATTCACAGACATAAAATGAACAAAGATATATCATTTGAAGGCTATTGATGGAAAATAAATGCAGCCAAATTCTATTCCCCTATAAAATTAGCACATATTTCAATTGTACAGTAAAGATAGGTGGCTGTGGCTTATTAAAAATGATGTTGGATATGCCTGTAATCCTAGCAATCTGGGAGGCTGATACTGGTGGATTTTGCTTGAGCTCAGGAGTTCAAAACCAGCCTGAGAAAGAGCGAGACTCCATTTCTATTAAAAATAGAAAAACTAGTCAGGCATTGTGGGAGGCTGAGGCAGGAGGGTCACCTCAACCCAAGAGTTTGAGGTTCCTGTGAGCTACAGTGACACCATGGAACTCTGCCCAGGGGTGACAGAGTAAGACTGTCTCATAAAAAAATGGTGGATATGTTTTTCTATAGCTTACATTTGTGCATTTCTAAGAAATCACTGTCAAGGTCTGACTACTCAGCTTTTCAGTTCACTTCCATTCCATTCTATGCCATGTACATGCATGGAGCCCTAGCTATTAAAGGCAATCTCAACTTCCCCTCTTCCCCTAACTAATCTCCCATCCCCACTCGTCCTGGGAACTGACTACCTCCTTTAAGAGACGCAGACAGGAAGCCCTGTCAGTATCAGGTTTATTCATTTAGTTTCTTAACTAGGAAGGCCCTGGTTTATGATTTTAACCACCTTCTCTTCTAGCTCCTGATGGCTAAAACAGTAACCCTCAAGTCTATTCCAAAATGATTAATCTAGTAGACGACAATACAGCTGAAGCCTTTGCCATTTTCCTATCTAGAAAGTGAGTTATCTGCATTGTGAGAGATCGAAGGGTAGAGAATAGAAAGCTTCCCATGCAAGGCAGTCCTGAGCGTTTTTTAGTCACAAACTTTTATGTCAGTAACCGAATTCTTTTTTGTTGCTTCTTGGCCCCAGGCAAGAGCAAAGTCAAAAATTTACCAATTTTTGTTAATTTAGTGAGGATTTATTGAATAAATGCAAAGAGTTATAACTAATATGAACTGAGTTCCTCCAAGTGTTGGGAATGTCATATACATTTGTGCATATATGTCTATGTATATCTATCTATCTACCTACCTACCTACCTACCTACCTATAAAACTCATAAGAACCTAATGGGATAGGTTCCACTGTTACCTCTTATTTTCCAGATAAGGAAACCAGGATTAGAGAACTGAAGTAACTTGCCTAAGGTGACACAAGCAATAGGCGGCTAAACCAGGATTAAAATAGATTTAACTAAAAGCTCCAGAGAGTTCATTTTTGAGCCCCTAGAAGATTGCAAGTCCCTAAAAGATCCCTAAGTGGATTATTTAGCTTCCTCATCTCAATATCCCCTTAGTATTCTTTGGGAGCTTTGAAGTACAGTGTTTAGACAATACAGGAAGGTGATTAAGAGCCCTGGTTAAGCTGCCTCAGTATGAATCCTAGTCTATGTATCTACCTAAAGTGCTATTCACAAATTCCTATTATTCCCTGCCCATTCCTTGCTCATTCTTTCCCCATAGCATTTACTCTTTCTGAAAATTATGTAGTTTTTGTTGTTGTTGTTGTTGTTATGGGTTCCCTACTAGAATTCAAGCTGTAGGAAGATCTTGTAGGTCTGGTTTCCTAACATGAATTCTCAGTAGCTGAGAAAAAGTGCCTTGGCCAGGGGTGAATGGCTTATGTGTGTAATCCCAGCATTCTGGGAGGCCAAGATGGGTGGATTGCCTGACCTCAGGAGTTCGATACCAGCCTGAGCTACAGTGAGACCCTAGCTCTACTAAAAATAGGAAAACTGAGGCAAGAGGATCTCTTGAGCCCAAGAGTTTGAGGTTGCTGTGAGCTATGATGCCATGGCATTGAACCCAGGGCGACAAAGTGAGACTCTGTCTAAAAAAAAAAAGTGCCTGGCTGGCACGTGGCAGGTGGTTCATAAACATCTATTGAACAAATAAATAAAAAGAGATTCCTTTTGCTTATTGTTTATGCCAGGAGATATAATTTTCAGATATAATTAATGGGCTGAAGGGAGCCTTTTCCTTGGTTTACCTTCAACCTTTTCAGAAAATTATTTAGTAGACATGAACACAGCATACATACTGTGCCAAGCTCCATTTTAAGTGCTTTATAAACATTGACTCACTTCTCATAACACCCGTATGGAGCAAGTGAAATCATCATCTCCATTGTAAGATGAGGGACCAGGCATAGAAAGTTTTAAAAAGTTGCCCTGGGTAGTACAATTATGTCAACAGTGGAGCCCAGATTAAAACTCTGGAAATCTGGCCATGTTCCTTTCTAATTCACTTGCTGCTTCCTGGCTTAATCCTATAAAAATGTCATCGTTATAGAATTTAATGCCCTAAGGATGTCCCTTCGCTTTTTTCTAGAGAATGCCCTTCCATCTTGTCTATCTTTCCTTCCTCTCTAAACAGATTAAAGAAGAAAGGAAATAAGATTATTTTGCTTATTTTGCTTTCTTCTGTTCTGCCTCTCATCTTTGAAACAGCAATGTGTGCACTCAGCAAGCTTCTCCTGGGCTCCCTCCAAAGATAAACAAGTGACCACTCCCGCTGATCGCGGGGCAGCGTGTTGGTCTCTTTCTGCTTTTCTTCTTTTTCATATTTGTCTCCTTCCTTTCTTTCTAGAGCTTTTGGGCCCCTGTCACAGCCCTTCCCTTCCAGCCATGAGTAGGAAGTTCAGTGGTTCGTGCAGGGGGCCAAAACTACCCTTTAAAGAGGAAATCAGTATATTGAAAAGACATCTGTACTTCCACGTTAATTGCAGCACCATTCACAACAGCTAAGCTCTGGAATCAATTTAAGTGTCCATCAGTGGGGGAATGTGGTACATATATACAATGAAATATTATTCAGCCATAAAAAGAATGCAATTCTGCCATTTGTAACAACATGGATGAAACTAGACAATATTACGTTAAATGAAATAAGTCAAGCACAGAAAGACAAATTTCATGGGTTCCTACTCGTAGGTGGGAGCTAACTGTTAAAACAATTGATCAGGGCCAGGTGTGGTGGCTCACACCTGTAATCCTAGGACTTTGGGAGGCTGAGGCGGGTGGATTGCCTGAGCTCACAGGTTCAAGATCAGCCTGAGCAAGAGTGAGACCCCATCTGTAAAACTAGCTGGGCTTGTGGCAGGTGTCTGTAGTCCCAGTTACTTGGGAGGCTGGAGTAAGAGAATCGCTTGAGCCCAAGAGTTTGAGGCTGCTGTGAGCTGTGATGCCACGGCACTCTACTGAGGTCAACAAAGTGAGACCATCTCAAAAAACAAACAAACAACAAAAAAACCCCAATTGATCAGAGAATAGAATGATGATTATCAGAGACTGGGATAGATAGTGGACAGAGCAGGATAAAGTAGGGAAGGTTAATGAGTACAAATGAGTAGTTACATAGTTGGATGGAATGCACAGTGTTTGATGGTACAACAAAGTGACTATATTTAACAGTAAGTTAGGGCATATGTTAAAATGGCTTGAAAGAATGGAGCTGGAATATTCCCAACACGTAGAAACGGTCAGTGCTTGAGGTGATGGGTACCCTAATTACTCTGACTTGATCATTATACATTGTATGCTTGTTTCAAAACATCACATGTACCCTATAAATATATATAATACTATGTATATATAATCATTAGAAATAAAAAAAATTAAAACTTCAAAAAAACTGCCTTTAAGCCTGACACCTAAAAGGAAGCCCAATTTTATAAACAACCCCTGCTTCTGCTTTTACTCTATTAGTCCCTTCATTTCCTGCTCCTTCTTAATTTCTGTCAGAAGCACACACACATCCTCACAGCTCTGGGGCGCTGATCACCCAGGAAGCCAGTGTCAGGAGCACATGTACCCGGGGTTTAGGGTTTAGCTCTAGCTCTGTTACTAAAGGAGCAGTCTGCCCTGGGGGCAAGTCAATTACCGTGACCAGGACTTAGTTTTCTTACCTCTAAAATGACTCCAAGATGGATATTTAAAGGTGCTTTCCAGCTCTAACTTGTGATCATTCATTGAAGAGTTATGTAAGGTAGAGAAGGTGCTCTGATATCTAAATCCCTATGTGCCTCGCCGCTGAGTGCAGGGGAGCCACTGTGCTTTATTAAATGGGGGTGAACTCCGAGTTGAAGAATGACAGCTGCCAGGCATAGCACAGATCAGAACTGACTCATACCCGATTCCTCCCCCCTGCCTCTGTAAATATCAGGGGGGGATTATGCATAAAAATGATATTTCAGCTGTGTGGTCTACATAATAAACTATTCCAGCATAAATTTATTAAAAAAAATTTAAAAATTCTCCCTTGTTAGCTTAGGAAGAGTGCGTGAGACATCACACTTTCTGAAATTGTATAAAAACCTTGGAGCAGAGCGTGGGGAGGTAAGCGCGGACCATGCCCCTCCTACCACCAGCAGGTCCTTGAACAGCTATCCAGCCCAAACAGCTGCAGCTACTTTACACTCTGTGTATACTGGCTTGGTCATTTGAAAGGGCACAAAATGCTTCATAAACATTAGCCACTGCCTCTCTCAGTGTGCCCCTGTGGAATGGACAAGTTCCTGGTCCTTGCTTGTACCCAGAAAGCGGGAGGCACAGGGGAGGAGGTCAGTCTAGGAAATGCAGGTCCCCAGGACTGTGGGTGATGTCATATGCATGAAGGACCCGTCTTTCTCCTTTGTAAAAGATTTAAAAAATAAAGTTGCTCAGTCTGGAAGTAGCTTGGGGACTCCTAACCTGGGCACTCGGGACTGGCCTCTAATCTGCGTCCCCGTTCCACTCTGGGCAGTCTCAGAGACATTCACCTAGCGTTGCTGTGTTGAGGTGACGCTCACTGAGCATTGCTACATTGGGGTGCTGTGTGTTCCATGCTCAGGAAATAAGGATAAATATGGCAAAACCCTAATCCTGAGTGAGAGATACAGACTCAGGTGATGAGCAGTTTTATAAAGTATACAGGGAGCTCAGAAGGGTTAGATCACCCACCTAGCCCAGAGGCTATCATAAAAGCTTTTTCAAGGCATAAACCTTTTTTTTTTTTTTTTGAGACAGAGTCTCACTTTGTTGCCCTGTTGTCACAGCTCACAGCAACCCCAAACTCTTGGGCTTAGGCAATTCTCTGCCTTAGCCTCCCAAGTAGCTTGGACAACAGGTACCTGCCACAACATCCGGCTATTATTATTATTATTATTGGAGACAGAGTCTCAAGCTGCAGCCCTGGGTAGAGTGCTATGGCATCATAGCTCACAGCAACCTCCAACTCTTGGGCTCAAGCGATCCTCTTGCCTCAGTTTTCCTATTTGTAGTAGAGACAGGGTCTCATTTTTTGCTCAGGCTGATCTCCAAGCTATCCGCTCTCCTCGGCCTCCTAGAGTGTTAGGACTACAGTCGCGAGCCACCTTGCCCAGCTCCTAGGCATAAGTCTTAAGGAATGAGTAGAAGTTACCCACGTGAAAAAAGGGCAACCATTAAGGGTCAGAAAGGAAATGAAATGCTTTGCCACAGAATGGCTAGATTCCCCAAGAATTCTACCATCTCTTCCTGGGAAGAGAGACTACATTTCTTGGCCTAGTCTGCAGTTTAATGAAGGTCATGACCCTGAATCCTGGGGAATCTCATGTGGACTAAAGCAGGTGATGCTCTCAAAGGGTGTCCTGTGTGCCCGTCTACACCCTCTCTAGCCTGCTTTTGCGGTAGCCCTCAAACCACTCCATGGTGGGGCAGCTCAGTGTGGAAGAAGCCTGGGTCCCTGAATGACTGCGTGGAGGAGAGCTCCCTGACCCATGCTGGACTCAGGATGACTGAGAAATGAATGTAATGTTTCTGCACTCTTCCTAAGCTAATTTAACTTTGTTAAGTTTGGAGGTTTTGGAGGCGTTTGTTACATTGGCTAGAGTTCATTACCCTGGCTAGGCACTGTGCCAGGTGAAGGAATCATAAGAAAAATCTGAATGACTTGCGGCACTTCACAATTTATATACCCCACATTACTCTAGTTTCTGACTTAAGCTCAATTGGAGCTTCCCCCTTCTCCAATAGTGGTCAGATGCAGCGGCTCACACCTGTAATCCTAACACTCTGGAAGGCTGAGGCAGGCAGATCTTGGGTGTTCAGGAGTTCTAGACCAGCCCAAGCAAGAGATCGCCATCTCTAGAAAAAATAGAAGAATTAGCTGGGTGTTGTGGCGGGTGCCCATAGTCCCAGGAGGCTGAGGCAGGAGGATTAGTTGGGTCCAGGAGTATGAGGTTGCTGTGAGCTAGGCTGAAGCCATGGCCCTCTACCCAGGGCAATAAATTGAGACTCTGTCTCAAAAAAACAAAACAAAACTTATAGTACCAACATTTCTTATGGGAAGAGGGAGATCTTTTACAGTCTTACAGCAAGTCAGCTGCTGCTCGAGTGTATTCCTAGCACTTTGTACCTTTTTAATGACATTTCTTTATTATATATACTATTAGATATTATGTATATTATTTGGTAACATGTATAATATACAATGAAGAAACATAGTATATGTTGTATACAATAATATATAAAATGCATTGATCATATATAATAAAAAATTATTATTATATAAAATCTATTTTCTTCATTAGAATATATATTTTATGAGGGCAAGGCCTATGTCTATATTACCTGTTATTATAGCCCCAGTACTAAGGAAAGTACCTGGCACATAGTAGATGTAATTATGTGCACAGTCAATATAACTGTAACAGGATGGGGGCCAGGTTTTTTAAAGAAGATGGAGCTTAACTTGGACATGTTTATTTTGAGTGTCCTGTGTCATATCCAGATGCAGGTGTTTTGGAGGCAGATAGATCTCTGATCCCAGACACAGGTGTGGTGGTCGCTTACATGAGTGAAAGTGGAAGCAAGGTGGGCAGAGGAAGGTTTCCAGTTAGAGTATGGGGAGGAGGAAGAAGGATTGGAGGTGAACTGTACGGAATATCAGTATTTAAAACAGACTAAGCATAGGAAGCTAATGAATGGATATTAGCAAGAAGAAGAACAACATGAGTATTGAGGCATGGAAGCAGAACATTGTGAGAGTCATAGTTTTGGGGTCAGATCTGGCAGTATAGACGTATTCAGTCAATGCTCATGGATTTATTCAAATATAAATCCCAAACACTGAGGTGTGTAGACCCATGAAGAAGGCCAAAGGAGCTGACACCTTTCCTAATAGAAGTATAGACAATGTCATCCGTGTTCATCAAGGACACATTTCTCTGGGATGATATGAGGAGGCTTGAGGGCCACGGTGGGGCCTTTCATTAGTCTGATGGAGGAGGCTCTGTTTCTGATCTGAGTTTCTTCCCCACCTGGCATATTCTCAGGAGTACTCAAGGCCTCCCAGTCTAGCTAGATATTTATTGATAGTATAAGTTACAGGTCCGTAAACTATGGCCCACAGGCTGAATCTGGCCCACTGCCTATTTTTGTAAATAAGGTGATATTGGAACACAGCTGTACACATTTGTTTCTGAATTGTTGACGGCTGTCTTTCTTCTGTACAGGGTTGAGTAGTTCCAACAGAGGACTTATGGCCTACAGACCATAAAATTTTTATGATCTGGCTTTGTACAGAAAAAGTTTACCAACCCCTGATCTATGTGAGCACATCTGTTTGTCCCAGAACAAAAAGCCACTTTTAGAGCTGAATGGGACTCATAGGACCCTGGGAATACCACAGTCTGTCTTACCAAGGACAAGCCCTACAGGAAATGCAATTTTCTATGCTTTCTGGTGGTTAGACTGAATCTGGCTTGTATTTACTTTAGGTCACAGGACCTCATTTTAACAGTACATATGTGTGTGTGAGATTCTGTCTGACAGTGTATCTTTAGCTGAGGTCCAATTAAAGATAGAAAGGAAGGAAGGCCCACATTGGGTGGCACTAGGTTTAAGACATGAATAAAAAGAAATGCAAGTCAAAAGAATGAAGGTGGAGGGGAGTGAGTGACGGGGAGAGAGAATGAAAAGTTACCCTGTCAAAAGGTGCCATGAGAGCATCTATGCCTGTAGCCCCAATTTTGTCATTGCCCTTCTGAAAATGAGCAGAAGAAATAGGAATCCATTTTGATCATTTTTCTAAGTGACAGAGAAATAAGACTGATCTTTCCTTTCTAGACTTAAAAAAATTGCATTGGTTATACTTTCCCCTGAAGCTTACACACATCCTCATCCACCATCAAGACTAGAATTAATAATTTAAAAAAAGAGTAGAATTAACAAACACATGAACTTTAAGGACCTTGAAAGAACTAAACTGCTGAAGAGTGTAGTCCTGGATAGAAGCCAAGTTGTGATGATGTCGTATTCATAGCAGTACTTTCAAACTGAAATAATCCGTGACCCACTATATTAGGACTTTCATTTCTGGAGCAATTCTCTTCCACTATGACACATGGATAGAGAAGTGGCAGCTACACTCAAATCTGGACCCAGTGCTTTGGTGCTGTCAATAAAGTATTTGGTAAGAAAACCATCCACAATTGTTGTTTTCGGAGGGGGAGTAGGACTTGTGCTCTCCAGCACTCCATGTAATCTGTCCTTTAAAAGTGTTTGAGTTCTCTATCCCTACCAGGAGACCTCTACATCTCTGCTCACAATTTTCTTTTTGTTGGTTTTGGCCAACAGTTGCTTTGATCTATTTGGTCTGATCTGGCTTAAAGTTAAGTGATCTGCATTAACTTTCTAGCTCTGTTAATTTTTTAAAATGTTTTCTTTGATAATATCCTTAAGGTCTTATCTGACAGAATTTGACCAATTTACTTTCCTGAAAAAGACGGAGATACACTCCCTACAGTAATATACACTACTGAAGAAAAAACACATTTTAAAAAAACTAGTGAAGCTTTATGGGATTGTGGATTGTGTGTAACAATCACTTAAGATTGATCTTTCCTTTTTAGACAGTTACACCCAAATATGGACCCCAATGCTTGGTTTTGCCAATAAAGTAGAGTGCAACTGGTAAGCCTTTGTGTGCAACTGGTAAATCCCCAGGACTCTGACTTCTGTATTATTATTATTATTTTTTGCAATTTTTGGCTGGAGCTGGGTTTGAACTTACCACCTCCGGTATATGGGGCTGGCGCCCTACTCCTTTGAGCCACAGGTACCACCTGATTTCTATATTATTTTATCATATCATGCTACATTATACCTTATTCTACGGACCACAAACATATGCTTCTATCCTTGGGTAGTGATCACAAATGAGGCTTCCAAATCATCTCAGTTGTGACTATCACAGTCCCAGGAAGATGGCCTGAAGAAATAAAAGAAGTCTTTTTGTTATAGTTGTTGATGAGTTTGAAGCATGAATAGAATAGAAGCACATGTTTCTGGCCAACAGATAAAACCCCTAAGAAACTAATTCCTGTCCATGAAATGTGAGTGAGCTAGAAGTGGGTCTTCCCTGGTCATCTCGGGATGACTATTGCTCTGATAACGATGAAGAGGCAGAGGACACCATCAAGTCATATCTGGATTCCTGACCCACAGGTAGATAATAAACGTTGTTATGCTTCTAAAGTTCGAAGTAATTTGTTCCAAAGCAATATAGAATCTTAATTTTCTATTGGAATAATAGCAAACTATTATTCTTTTCTTTTCTTTTGAACCAGAGTCTCCAATTAAGGATAAAAAAGGAGGTAATTTAATCCAATCAGAGGTGTCCAGTGCCATTCAGTGGGAAAAAGATGAAAATATATAGCTCCAACAAATATTGATTCAATTGAATTAAACTTAGAAATAAGGGGTAACTGAAATGCAGATGTTCCTTATACCATAAAACAGTACAGTTGCAGTGAAGAAAATGACGAATGCCAGACTGTGTACTATGAGCAAAAGTCATAACTACACTTTCTAGTCGTCAAGTACTTTTGAGTTTTGAGGAATTCCAAGATTTAAGTGTGGAGGCAAAGGAGATGCAACAGTAGTGAGGCAGAGGGCACCCTGATATCTTGGGAGCCAAAAGAAGACAATGTGGATAGTTGTCAATAGTATCAGGGTTTGTGGAAGTCAAGACAAGGTGACAATGGGAAGAGGCACATGGCATGTCCATTCCTTAGCCCTGGCTGTGGGAATGGCAGCAGAGAAACAAGGCAGATCCAAGCAGGTTGAGGAATGAGTGGGAGCAAAGGAAAGGAGAGAGACTACAGACAACTACGAACTATGTCTGGATGATGCTATAAAATTGGGAAATAGTAGAAGAGGAAATATTGACAAATAGGCTGAGCACCCTCTAAAAAAGTTGCCAATGAAATAGATTTTCAATTCAGGATGAGGGATTTTTAAGAGAGGAGATACAATATGGTCCCTGACACACAGTTCTATCAACTTTCGTAGGGACAGAGTTTCACTTTATCGCCCTTGGTAGAGTGCCGTGGTATCACACAGCTCACAGCAACCTCCAACTCCTGGGTTTAGGCGATTCTCTTGCCTCAGCCTCCTCAGTAGTTGGGACTATAGGTGCCCGCCACAACGCCTGGCTATTTTTCTGTTTTGCAGTTGGGCCGAGGCTGGGTTTGAACCTGCCACCTTCAATATGGGGCCAACACCCTACTCGATGAGCTACAGGCTCCAAAAAGATTTTTGACCTCGTTCTGAGAGAGAACTTCTTCTTTTTTTTTTTTTTTTTGCAGTTTTTGGCCGGGGCTGGGTTTGATCCCGCCACCTCTGGCATATGGGGCTGGCGCCCTACTCACTGAGCCATAGGTGCCACCCGACTCTCAAATAAAAATTCTTTGAAGATCTAACCTGCAAGTATCATATTATCAAATGACAAAAGCAGGCCTGCTCCTTTAAAAAGGAAAATGTATCAGAGGATTATCCAAAGATTTGGCCCCACAGAGTTCTTACCTAGAAAAAGGTAAGTTACATATTGCAAATAAGCAATCAGGTAATTTCCTTGCATCTAAGAGACAGAAAAAATACATTATGCATAAAGCTTCTAGGAGAGTACAGAGTAAGTCATTTTCTCACAGAATTTTTGGTTCATTTCTTTTCTTAATAAAGGGCTAAGGACGGGCTAACAAACATTTGAAAAAATGCTCATTGTTCCTGATCATCAGAGAAACGCAAATCAAAACTACCCCGAGATATCAGCTAACTCCAGTGAGAATGGCCCACATCACAAAATCCCAAAGCTGCAGATGCTGGTGTGGATGTGGAGAGAAGGGAACACTTTCACACTGCTGGTGGGACTGCAAACTAATACAACGTTTTTGGAAGGAAGTATGGAGAACTCTCAAAGATTACAGCTAGACCTCCCATTTGATGCTGTAATCCCATTACTAGGCATCTACCCAGAAGAAAAAAAAAATTATCTTACCATAAGGACATTTGTACTAGACTGTTTATTGCAGTTCAATTTATAATTGCCTAAATGTAGAAGCAACCTAAATGCCAACCAACCCAGGAATGGATTAACAAGGTGTGTATATGTATACCATGGAATACTTCCATTAAAAAAGATGGAGACTTTACATCTTTCTATTAACCCGGATGGAGGTGGAACATATTCTTAGTAAAGCATCACAGGAATGGAGAAGCAAGAATCCAATGTACTCTATTCTAATATGTAGGCGGTAGATGAGCTAACACAAGAGGGTGGGTTAGGGGAATGAGGGAGTGCAGAGGGGAGAAGTGAGGGGGATGGGAGGTCATGGTGTACGGCACTTTTGAGGGCAGGACCAGTTATACAGGGACTTTACCTAACAAATGCAAACAGTGTAACCTACTTCTTTGTACCCTCAATGAACTTGAAGTAATAATAAAAAAAGGGATAAGGGTGAAATTTGGTCTTCAAAAGTCTAGGGAAATTTTTAGCCCTGAGAAAAGGCTGAGTTGGAGTTGGTGAGGGAAGTGGATGCTGAGTACCCTTACAAAAGGCACAGAGAAAGAGGAGGCTGGAAGGGAGGAGTTTATGCGATTACTGTTCCAAGGACGTCTACGCCTATTATACATCTGACATGTTCTACGTGTGGAATGCATCAACTGTACTTGAAAACATGCAAATCTTTGCACTGGTGAATGTTTCAGTATTAAAAAGGACATTTTGGCTCGGCGCCTATGGCTCAACGGGCTAAGGCGCCAGCCACATACCCCTGAGCTGGTGGGTTCGAATCCAGCCCGGGCCCGCCAAACAACAATGATGGCTGCAACCAAAAAATGGCCGGGCGTTGTGGCGGGTGCCTGTGGTCCCAGCTACTTGGGAGGCGGAGGCAAGAGACTTGCTTGAGCCCAGAAATGGAGGTTGCTGTGAGCTGTAATGCCACGGCACCCTATCCAGGGTGACAGCTTGAGGCTCTGTCTCAAAAAAAAAAAAAATAAATAAATAAAATAAATAAAAAGGACATATTACAGAAAAAACCATTCTTACCAAAGAAATAAACGTTCTTTCTTTGAAAACTGAAACAACAATACAAATAAAGCAGGAAAAATATGCTTTGAAGTTTGTTAGATGATACTTAGCAAACCACCTTTCCTCTGTTTAGGAACAATCTCCCTAATTCCAAAACACAATATGTTGATTAAAGGATCTCAGGTAGCAATCAGGGACTATTTCTCCTGACAGATGAAGAACACAAATATTCTAAAGGCCAACATGGTGAAACAAAACGAAGTGACATTTTGTCCATTTCCTGACAGTGCAAACTTAGAGTGAATGCAGATGGATGGGCTGGCTGTGAAATTACACTATTAACCATCTGAAGATGTGGCTCATTACCTAAGAAGGCAAAGCGTCAATTTGTAGCAGTATCACATTCTGTTTGTGCTGCTGAGCACGTGTTTAGATGTTTTTATACATTCTCTATTTCCTTGTGTGCATACTAAGTGCTTCTGCACCAGCTCCTTGATAAGAAGCTTAATTTTGTATTGTTTCCATGACGTTATTTTCTCTAATGTGGATGATAGTCTTCCTTAAAAATAAGTACTCCATTTATTCTCCAAATAATTCTGGGTTCAGATTCTTTTGTTTCTCCTTGTCAAATGGCAGGTAGAAGATTACAGATGTATTTTAAAATTGAGGTACTCTGATTAAAAAAATTCAAATGTTATATCAGAGAAAATATTTATTCAATCACTCATTCAATGTCCATGTATTGGGCTAAACGTGATAGGAAATTCAAGGATGTTGGTGCTGTCTCTGCCCTCAGGATGCTTATGGCATAGAACTGGCAGGATATTATTAGTACCTTTAGATACGAGCAAACATAGTGCCATAAAATCTCAGAGGTAAGAGATGAGTGCATTCCCTCATTGCACAAATATTTCTTGACCACCTACTATGTACTGTGAAATGTTCTATGGGGCTGGGGATGCAGATGGGAACAAGACAATCAAGAACTTCAGTGAGTGAGAAGGAAAAAGCAAATAAACAATGTAACTTCAGGTAGCCATAGCACTATGAAAAAAATGAAGCAAGATAATAGCAAGGAGAGGGCCAGCAGGAGAGGGATATGAATTTTAGCTCCTGAAGGCCTCTGAGAAGAGGTGATATCTGAGTAGCGATTTCATGATATGTAGGAGCAGGTGTGAAGGAAGGGTTTTCCAGGCCCAGGGACCAAACCCAAAACCCCTTAAGGGGAAAAATGAGCTTATCATGTTCCAGAACAACAAATAAGCCAATGTCTAGATTGTAGGAGAAGGAGAGGTCATAGAGGTGGGAAGGGGCCAGGTCCCATTGACTATGGGACAAGAGAAAAGACTTCATTCTAAGTGAGAAGGGAATTTATTGAAGATTTTAAGCAGAGTGTGGCATGGCCTGATTTAAATCTTATAGGGATCATTCTAGGTGCTAAATGGAAATTCAATTGTAGAATGATAAGAAGGTAACCTGGACAGAAATTAGAAAACCTCTGAATAATCCAGCTACAGAGGACCAATCGATTCAAGTAGTCTAACCAATAACGAGAGATTAGAATTCCTCATGGTAGTCTACTTAGTCAGACTTGGGTTAGACTAGGTTGAGAATTACCAAGGTGGTGAGAAGTGGTTTCATTTGGGGAGAAGCTTCACAAAGCAGGTGACATGAAGCTATCTGAGCTGAACTTTAAACGATGGGCAGCATGTGACAAGGGGGGGGTGTATGTCTTTCATTGATTTAGTGAGCAACTATTTTTACAGGTCAGACACTGTGCTCTGTGCTAGAGATATAGCAGTACTAAGCAGCACCTCGCTGAAAGTGAGAAGAAGACTGGTTGAAGAATATTGTAAGTAAAGATACAAAAGGAAGAAGGTGAACGATACACTCATAGGAATGACTTCTGGAATTAGCTCTGCAGATTTTTTTTTTTTCTGCAGATGTTTTATTCTTTTTCATTTCATGCAGAAAATTGCATGGTTGAACTTTGTATATTTGTCCTTGAATTTGTAAAAGTGTTAAGACGTGATCAGTGGAAACTCAGCTCCCTGTCAGGTGGCAAATTTCATCAGGTAACTTCCTTGGAAACAGTGGTTAATATTTATTTTTCCCATTCTGGGAAGGAGAAATTATAGCCTATTGAGAAGGGAAAAGAGAGAAAGAGAGTGCAAAACATACGGGCAAGCTCATATATCTACGTGCGTCTGTTATGGTCCATCTGTTACCCTGACTCCGATCTTGCCCCATAATCTTTTCCCAGGTAGATGACCCAACTTCAACTTTCCTTCCTTCTACTTCCTATTGTTCACTGCCTCTAAAATTCGCCAGTCTAAAGCAGTCCACTCATGTCCATCCCCATAGAATAAATTCCAGTTTCTTCAGCTTGACAGACATTATTATTAACCCAACCGACTTTTCATGCTTTACCTTTGACTCAACTCTACACTGTCCAATTGTTTTAATCAAGTTAAATCTTCTTCTTTTTATTTTTAAATTTTCTTTTTTCTTTTCTTTTCTTTTTTTTTTTTTTGAGACAGTGCCTCAAGCTGTCACCCTGGATAGAGTGCTGTGGCATCACAGCTCATAGCTACCTCCAATTCCTGGGCTCAAGCGAGTTCCCTGCCTCCGCCTCCCAACTAGCTGGGACTACAGGCGCCTGCCACAATGTCCGGTCATTTTTTGGTTGCAGCCGTCATTGTTGTTTGGCGGGCCCGGGCTGGATTCAAACCTGCCACCTCAGGTGTACGTGGCTGGTGCCTTAGCCCGTTGAGCCACAGGCGCTGAGCCTTTAAATTTTCTTTAAAAAAATGTTTTTAACAGTGACAAAGTACACATTACATACAATGTATCATCTTAAGCATTTTTGAGTGTGTAGCTCAGTGTCAACAGTACATTCACAGGGCCATGCAAATGCCACTGGGTTTTAAATCACTAGCAGGTATTTGCCTGCTGCTTCCAGCAATTTGTTGTTTGGACCCTATTTGTATTATATGGTTCCTTTTGGTCTCCTGAAATGCCTTCCCCTTTCTTACCAATTAAAATCCTACATATTTTGGAGGACTAGTGCTCGGGTCCTATCTCTTTCATTGGCTCCTTTGAAACTTGATCTGGAAACTGAAGGTCAACTCTGTTGCTGGGGAACACACTGCTTACAGTAAAAAAGATGCCTGGCTGGTAAATTGCACCTGGCCCGGGAGCATCTATACATGAACCATAAATACACAATGGATGTGATACTTTGGGCATTTCTAACTGATGACTCTTATAATTAGATCCCTTAAAAGGACTGTAGAACCTGTTAGTGGAGTTATTGGAAGAGATACTGTCTCTTATACATTAGGAAAATTTAAGCAAAGGATATTCCTATACTCATTCAAATGCTTCTCATCTTCTTGAACCCGGGGGGCTGGCACTGATAGTTGTACCAATATTAGGACTCCTAAAGAAGAGAAATTCTGAAGCTTCCCTCCTGGCCAGCAGTGTTTTCTGTATTATTAATACATCCTTCTAGGTAAATTTAGAAGCATGTATGGGGTCCATAGTAGTCTTGTGAGTCTGAATGTGCAGGTGGCCCCAAGGAGACCTGCTCTTGTGGGTTGCATTGCTTTGCAGAAATATGGTACTAAAAACTCCAGACTTAAAAATCACTGGGAACCATGCCTAGGGATAGGGCAATAAAAGCATCGCTTACCTTTGGAAGGAGCTGGATTGCCTGTAGTATTCTTTGTCTGTGCCCAGAATTAAGGATTCCAATTTCCAACAAATCTTGATCTTCCATAACATTGCTTCCCTGAGACAAAGCCAGAAAATGTTACAAGTTAAACTGTGCATTTATATTGTGAGTACCTAACAAGGACTTATTCAACACACAGAAAAATAACTAACAAATGATCTGATTTTTATAAACAAAGACATAGGGGCATTCTTCCACGAGGGTGAGGGCAGAGCAGGTCGCCTTGCCTTGTTACTGCTGTGAAGGCAAGGTGAAAGTTCCCCTTCCCTCCCAAATCTCATAGCCTACTATTTAGGGTTGGATTATCTGCTTGGACAATTCATTCCTGTGACTTAAAACTCTGTTTTTATAAAAATGTGATTGCTTCTAGGAAGAGTGGCCATTCAGGATTATATGTGTCCTATATGTTGATGTGAATGAATCATTTCTTTTTTTTTTCCCCTTGCCAACAGATATTGTGAGGAGGGCTCATAGAAAAACATTGAAGCCTATTAAAAGGTTACAAGTGACAATTATTCATTCATTTTAAGATGTTGAATGCCAGATGCCTGATCAAGATGTGGAGACAGGACGCTGCCCAGAGTTGTTCTTACTTATTACCATCCAGGGATGGAAAGGGATTGCTTAAAGGCAGTTGGAATTCCGTGACTGTGCTGGGGTGATGGCACCTGCTTGCGCATCCAGGAGAGATTCAGCTATGTTTTCAGAGACAATGATGTCTAATCAGACATCTGAAGGGTGGTCAGGACTGATCACCCAAAAGAGGCAAGAACAAAGGTTGGATTACACAGATATTGTATGCAATGCTGAGGGCTTTAGACTTCTCCCTGATTGTAACAGGAAGGGTTTTATGAAAAATAGTTACATGATGAGATTCCAAACTGCAAAAGACCATTTTGGCTTCTGTGGCTGGCTCTCCGTCTCCCTGCCTATAAAATGATAATGTTGAGCCACACGATGTCCCTGGACTGGTTTAGTCCTGAAATTATCAGATTTCACTGATTATTTTAAACTTCTGATTGATAATTGAATAAAAGGGTTTATCGATTGCTTGGTTTTTCTCTAAACTTTAATCTTTCAGAGTTTGTAAGCTGTGAGTCTTTAGCTTTCAGTTGAAGAGTTTATAGAAGTTCAAGAAGTCAGATCTTTTTTTTTTTTTGACAAATCAAACTGTGTCCTTTTAGAGATACTTAAGAATAGAAACGACAGAAAACCTATTTATGGAGAGCGATGGGTACTGTGGGAGATTCAAAGGAAAAGAGACCGAATTGGAAAGGACAATCCTGGAGACCCGGAGGGAGGCAGCTGTGATTGTCTAGAGGTGACGAGGGCACAGACTGAGGTAGTGGTCATGGGAGACAGAAAGAAGTAGGTGGGTCTGGAAACTATCAAGACGTCAGACTTGCAGATTGAATACGAAGAATGATGGAGAAATATGACATGTGTGCTGGTTCCCAGCTTGGGCAGTGTGTGGGTCTTGATGCCTTTTCCTACATTAAGAAGGAGGAGGGGAAGTGCTAGCTTGGTGCAATGTGAGACTCATGTCTTCCCTGGACAAGGACAGAGTAGATGGTTGTAAACAGTTTAATATCAGGTGACGTTCTAACTGGCCAATTGATCACTCTTAGGAGGATTAAAGCCATTAGAATGGTACCAGAGCTAGAGATTTAAAATGGGCATTCACTGGACAAAAGCCTTCCACCTACTCAAATTGTCATTCCTATACTTAAGCTATATTGGCCATCCAGGAGGAAGCGGAGTGGTCCAGGTATACAGCAGCACGATAATGAAAAAGCCTAATGAAAAACAAATAAAGCCAGTCTTGGCAACATGCCACAGGAACCTCTGCTCTCAAGAAATTACTCAGCACACACAATAGAGCACGGCTAAGAATATAAATGACTTCATTTTGCGAGAGCATTATTATTTCCAGAAATGGACTAGCATGGCACAAGCAGGATAGGTGATGACATTCTGACTTCTACTCTTTCCAAAGGAGTTGGTTGGTCTGTAAAAAAACTCTTGGCTGTCTATGTGGTAGAGAATTAAGAAGTTTTTCATGTGCTGAGTTAGCAAACACAACTCCAGCTCCTGCAAAATATAAGACCTGGTTTCTTTGCACAAACAGAGAACATATCAAGATGCTATAGCTAGCAGCTGCTATTTATAGGTCATCTCTAGATTTCAGGGGTTGAATAGTGAAATGATTTGGAACATTAAATCATTAAGAACCACTGTTCTTCCTCTGTACTACTAATACTCTCTTTTTTTCTACCTCCAGCAAAGGAGGAGACTTTTTGAAGAATTGTAGGGAAGTTAGACATTTTAAAAGAAGGTGCTAAGTACATAACAACATCTGCTCGTTGGGTCAAATTTCTTAGCATATAGGATAATTACCAAATACTTTTGAAAAATGAGTAGCAATCATGGGAAGCATAATGCAAACTGGGAGAATGTGCGAAAGGGCAAATGGAAAGAAAAGGAGGTACTGTCTCCATGAGGCAAGACGTTAGAAATTTTCCCTTTTTTTTCAAATTATATATAGAGATAGCAAAAATGTCCTCATACAGCATGTAGTTAATCTTTTGTCCAAACAGCAGAGGATTTGTGGTCTAAAGACCTGAAACTGAAGCTGGACATGGTGGCTCATGTCTGTAATCGTACGACTCTGGGAGGCTGAGGTGGAAGGATCATTGAGCTCAGGAGTTTAAGACCAACCTGAGCAAGAGTGAGATCCTATCTCTACTAAAAACAGGAAAAAATACCTGGGTATTGTGGCAAGTGCCTGTAGCCCCAGCTACTTAGGAGGCTGAGGCAGGAGGATCACTTGAGGCCAAGAGTTTGAGGTTGCTCTGAGCTAGACTGATACCACCGCACTCTAGCCTGGGGCAACAGAGTGAGACTCTATCTCCAACTCCCGCAAAATAAAAAAATAAATAAATGAAGACATGAATTAGGATTTGGATCATGGCTGGGTAAACTTGGTCAAGTCATATATTCTTTCTAAACTTCTTGGTCCTTACCACAGAATGAGGCCTTTTCATGAATATGAGTTAAGTTTAAAAATACTACGATTTCAGTTATGTTTGACTTTTGATTAGGACTACATATCATTATATGTACATGCAGATTGTATTTTTTTTTTTAATTTTATTGTTGGGGATTCATTGAGGGTACAAGAAACCATGTTACACTGCTTGCATTTGCTGGGTAAAGTCCCTCTTACAATCATATTTTGCCCCCAAAACGTGTGGCACACACCAAGATCCCACCGCCCTCGCTCCTTCCCTCTATATATATCTTTGCAGGATATAGAATTCTGGGGTGGAGGTTGTTCTGTTTAAGTAGATTAAAGGTAGATGACCATTGTCTTCTTGCTTGGAAAGTTTCACTGGAGAAGTCTGCAGTCACCCTGATAGATTTGCCCCTGTAGGTCAACTGGCGCTAACTCCTGGCAGCTTGAAGAATCTTTTCTTTTGTCTTGACTTTGGACAGGTTCATCACTATGTGTCTTGGGGAAGCTCGGTTAGAGTTGGGGCGACCTGGGATCCGATATCCCTCTGAAAGGAGAGTGTCAGAATCTTTGCTGATATTTGGGAAATTTTCATTTATTATATTCTCTAGTATGGCTTCCATCCCCCTGGGGCTTTCTTCTTCCCCTTCTGGGATACCTATAACTTGTATGTTTGAATGCTTCATAGAGTCCCATAATTCTGCCAGTGAACGTTCTGCTCTCTCTCTCTTTTCTGTCTCTTTAAGCATCTGAGTTATCTCAAGAGCTTTGTCCTCTACCTCTGAGAATCTTTCTTCTGCATGGTCTAATCTGTTGTTGATACTTTCTACTGCAACTTTAAGTTCCCTAATTGACTGCTTCATTTCCCTCATCTCTGCCATATCCTTTTTATATTCTTCTCTTAATTGATTCTGTTTTTGGATTTCTTTTCCCACTTTATCAGCATTTTCCTTCATTGTTTCCTTCATTTCCTTGATTGTTTTCATCATCTGTATTCTAAATTCTCTTTCTGACATTTCTAACATTTCCTTATAGGTGGAATCCTCTACAGTATCTACCTCACAGCCCCTTGGGGGTGTGGGGGTTGCTCTGGACTGGTTTTTCATGATGCCAGGAGTTTTCTGCTG